>JAVJGG010000254.1:0-13079 GCA_035590195.1 Aviceda cuculoides
AATAATATTACTAATCAGTAGAAATTTCCAGTGAATGTTTATAATCACAAGTATTCTCTGTGACACATATAGCCCTCACTGATTCATAATTTTTTTAGTGGAAAAATACCACTTGAACTACTGTAGTTAGAATGAATGTAAACATACTTTTCCTGCAGTTTCCACCCTTTACTGGTCTTTCGGATTACTGGTCTATGGTATTACTTACAGCATGTTATATATTCACATTCCGAGCATTTTCAGTGGCCACAAGCAATTTCAGAGCACCAGATGACATACTGCCAGCAAGCCCATGTGTCAGTAACAACGAGCTTAAACATTCAATGGCAGTCCACATTCTGATAAAGTCTCTCAAGAACCACTGCTGGCAACCTATACCAAAAGAATTAACATCTACTTTAAAACCTGAGCACAACAGAATGGTTTGTTACCTTATATTATCTTGTATATGCTGAATACTAAGCCAATAATTTCTCATGTCCCTTGCTTCTCTTGCACATTTTGAGACCCAAAACCAATAAAAGTGCCATACGGCCTACATACTAAGTTTATAAAAATATTTTAGTAATTCCTTCTGAAGAAAAAGAATTGTGGATGGAATTCATTTTAGTTCTGAAGTTATTAAGTTCTAAAACAAAGAAATTTCAATCTGAAAACACGAAGTCACCAGCCCTGTTTCCTACACTTAGAAAATTTGTTTTGTATCAATCAGTCTCTAATACTCTCCCAAACCTGTTTTGGCTCTTTTCTGTAGTGGCTTTTGTAAGGTTTAACAGAGAGCCCATGTTGTAATTTCTCTCCTTGTGAGGAATGCTTACATTCCTGTTTCCCTTTCTTTAAGGAGGTTGCCTTATCCTGACCAGTGGATGTTGACAGCCTGACATCTCAGAAGACAGGTAGAGGCTGAGGCTCTACTGTGCCCTCACTGTATTGGTACCAAAACCTCAGCATATGTCTCTTCACAGCATCTGTGGTGCAGTGGCATTTCCTGATTTCGGCAGCTATCTGGGACAGTAACTACTTAGTTTTTTTAAGAAATTTTCAACAGCATAACAGAAAAACATGACACAGAGTCATAAAGGACTCTTTAATTTGGCTACTCAGAAGCATTCCAGTGAATTGTACAGTATTTCTTTCAGTGCCATTACTGATATCACCATTCCTATATTTTAAGTGTTTTGTAATTTAGCTTAATCCTTCAAGAAATACTGTAACTACCAATTTCTTGTCAGCTCCTGTTGCTCATCCCACTTGCAAAGCACAGTATGCTGTTCTGGCAAAAGTACAGGATTAATCTTCCTAGGATATGCAACCATTTCCTTACTGTCTGTTAAGTACAACTATTACTCTAGATCAACAGCAAAGACAAAACAGGTACAGCCTCATGTATAAAACCAAATTATGACTGTGAAAGTATTTTTTTTGTTTACTTTCAGCATTAGCAAGATGTTTTTGCCTGAGATCCAGTGCACAGAGATTACTGATACAGACATGGGCACATAATTAAAGAAGAAACAATACAGCAGAACTAAAGTAAGACTTTTATTATTACTTTACACACAGAAGTGTTACAGTCAGAAAAGTACTTTCATAAACTTGTCGTATGACCAGCTGTCTAATTTCCTTTTCCTTATTGAGGAAATACTGGCAATCCCTTCAATTTACAGTCTATTAGGAAAAGATACATATATGTCCATAAACAGACGCCAATAACATACCGAGATCTTAACAACAGTCTTCAGTTCTTTGTTGCTATATCAATGACTTATGACAGACAGCACTGTAAAAACCTCTAAAAATTGAAGGGGAAATTCTAATTGTAACTGCTTAGCAGCAGTAATTTGTGACCAAGGAACGATCTGGCATGGAGGGCAAGAAGGCCCAACTGCAAGAAGCTGTTAAAATGGCTGGAAGCAGGGATGCCAGAGACAGAAGGACTCCTTGCAAGGTCGTAAAGTTTCCCTTGATGGTAAAGAAACAGCTTCAGAATTGTCTTGTAGATATCCTGGAATAGGAGTGCTCGGGGACCACCTTTGGGCAGCAGTGGTGGTCTGGGGGATGGACTCAGGGCCAGGCTGAGGTGTCCCATGCAACAGCTCTTGGGATGGGTGCTGGTGCAAGTCTATATAAGGAATCTGGTTGCAATGCATTTTTGCAGATTCCATGTAGAATAGTGTATTGCAGTAGGACTCTGCCAAATGCATTGGTCATTATTTTTTTCTTTTATATCTAAGCACAAATATGTGTTTAATTTGCCTTGAGGGGTACCATAGAAACTCCCTAACATAATACAAAATACAGTTCATCTAAACAGCACAAATCTACTTTTTAGCTGAATAAAAGACTAATTCAAACTAGGTAAGGATTTGCAGATCCTGGAGACAGAATTATGTTGATTTCCAAATTCTGAAGAAAACAGAAAAAACTGAAGTGGAAACATATTGTTTGCAGAGATTTTCTTCAACTTTTTATGACACTTCAATATACATCAAAGAATGAAAATATTTAAGAATATAGAAAAAAAGGAGTAAGGGAGAACTTTCCCTAGCTTTTCTCTGCAATGTAACTTTGCTGAAGCTGACACCATTCATGAAGTGTTTTGATTAAAGAAACATCTCCTGATGGAAATCCATCCATGAAATTTATTTAGCAGGGTATGCTGAAAAGTTATGAAAATGTCAATCCTGTTAGCTATGTGTAATGGTTAATCAGCAAACCTGTATGAAAATCAGACTGTCTTAGAGACTCCTATATCTCATGATTTTGGTGATTAATTTTAGGATTTGCTATTGGCAATGCTTATTTCTATAACATCCTCAAAGAATCTTAATCAGAATTGATGTGTTCTGTGTTTTCATCAGAAACCATTGTTTTGAGAAATCAGTGCATTATCAACATCATGATACTGGGGCTTTGCCATTTCAGTTGAATGCTGTTTGAATCAAAGTCTACAATCTTTGAATTAGCAAGATAATGAAAAAAGGTTTTAGTAAGTGCTGTGCTTGTTTAGTGACATAACATTTGAGATTTTTAAGAACCTAGAAGGATAAAAAGTACCTTATGAATGCAAGGAAGACACTGTAGCACTAGAGTAGGTTTTCCAAGACTGTAGAACTTCTATCTTTGGAGATTTTTCTAGATTCAGCTAGAAAAAGCCATAAATTACCTACTCAAACATTGGCAATAATCTTGTTTCAAGTTGGAGGTGGGACAAAGTGACCTCCAGAAGTCCCTTCCAAGCAGCACTTTTGTGATTCTATGGAATAACCATTGGGATTTTACTGAAAAATATTTATTGGTTGCAAGCCTTAATAGAACAAAATGCATTGGAAAAGCATGGAGACGACGTAAAAAATATGCTAATATTGAAATACACTGCAAATAGAACATATTAGTCTGATCTATTTTAAAACTCAGTAATTGCAGGCCATTTGTCATGTAAGTGAGCGAGTGGAGAATAAGCCTAATGCATTTCAAATGCAGCAGAATTTCTAAAGCTCATTACAGTATATTCATAAAGATTGCTTCCAGTTAAACATAGTAGAGACTCAAGGATTATTACAATATAGTCTCATATATGAATAATTAGTTGCATTCACTCATGACCTCCAACAAACTCAAATACTTTTCAGTATGCAAAAATAGTAAGTGTGCTCTATACATACAGATATGCTATGCAAACATACATTCATATTAAAAAAATGAATTAACGTTCAACAAGATACTGCTGAAAGTCCTTTGAAAATAAATAATTTCAATGATTTTGTCAGTCAAATTAATAAAAATACAAAACTGTCATCCCGGAAGTCAGTGGCAAAATTTTCCGACAGTAATTCAGCAGGGCCAGGATGACCTTCAATAATAATCCCTTACTATAGAGAACAAATAATATACTGGGCTCCTATAGACTTCCAGTAAATAAATGTCTAGCACAGGCATGTCAAAGAACATCCTCAAGTCATTTTACTTAACACTTAAAGCCTTGTAGTTGTTTCGGCTGGGATAGTTACATTTATTCATGGTAGCTCATATGGTTTCATGTTTTGGATTTTTGCCGAAAATAGTGTTGCTAAAACAGGGATGTTTTCGTTACTGCCTAGCAGTGCTTACACAGAGTCCAGGCTTTTTCTGCTTCTCACCCCACCCCACCAGTGAGCAGGCTGGGGGTGCAAAAGGAGTTGGGAGGGGACACAGCCAGGACAGCTGACCCCAACTAACCACAGGGATATTCCAGGCCATCATGCTCAGTATATAAAGCTGTGGGAAGGAGAAGAAAGGGGGGGATGTTTGGGGTGATGGCGTTTGTCTTCCCAAGTAACCATTATGTGTGATGGATCCCTGCTTTCCTGGAGATGGCTGAACACCTGCCTGCCCATGGGAAGCAGTGTACGAATTCGTTATTTTGCTTTGTTTTCATGGCACAGCTTTTGCTTTACCTATTAAGGTGTCTTTACCTCAACCCATGTGTTTTCCCACTTTTACCCTTTGGATTGTCTCCCCCATCCTGCTGGGGAAGTGAGTGAGCAGCTGTGTAGGGCTCAGCTGCCAGCTGGCGTTAAACCACAAGAAGTCAGATCTGGAAAGACCTTTTGGAAAAACAGGCATCATGACCTGAACATCCTTTTAAGATCAGAAGAAGTAGAAGGAGAAAAGCAGCCCATTCTGCTTCTCTGAACTTGTCATCTCTGCCTAAATTTATGCTAATGTAGCAATGGGTGACGTTCAAAAGATATAATTTCTGATCTGCTGAAATAGTTTAAACATGTTTACTTCTACTTTAAGGACAGCTTTCAAGCTTTTTGACTGTATTGAGCGTACCAGATTGTAGTAAGTATAAAGTCAAGACAAATGAAAATTTTCAGAGTGTATATGTTAATCTTTGGATTGTCTTTTTTCTCTTTTTTACTCATCTTTTAAACTCTGATGCAGACCTGGATTAAAGAATGACAAACAGTTATAACTAAAGTGACTCTGAACAGTGAGGACTACCATGACCCCTTTGTAGAGAGTGGATGTAGGATGAAGACACAGAACTGCTATAAAGTCACTTTAATTCTCAGTTCCTGTCTCTCATGCAAACATACCTGATTGTCAAATTCTAAACCTTCATATTGATAATATAAAAGTGTAAGAATATATGTAAGCTTATATAAAATCTACTGCACTAGGAAACATGGCAAAAGTTCAAAAAGGAGAATATTTGGGGAAAGAAAAACCCAGTAGACTAGCCAGAACATACAAAGTGCATCTTAAGTCTTTGTCTAATTTCATGCAAGTCAGACACACATTTGGCCAAATGAACACCTCTTGTAAGTAAACCCTAATCTTTTTTACTCCTGCTTTAATAGATGTTAACACCTGAAACAAAATATTCTGTTAACATAACACAATGTTATTACAACAGAAAAAATATTTTGAGTCTTACCATGACTTTGAATATAATATTTAATATTTGAATTTTAAGTTACTCATCCTGGAAAACACCATTATCAGTTTTGTTGACAAACAGAATAACAGATGGTTATTAGAAGGACAAAAATAAATTTTGAGTGTCCCTGCCAGCTTGTGCATGTGTGCCATGCTAGTCTTTCACTATACACTGTTTCTGCTGAAGGACCTCTGTCTTTCTTTAGGAAACTTTCAAATAACTGCCTTAAATTGGCAGATTTTAAAAAGCACACCATTGCTTCAGACCTTCAAATTCTTTGGTATTTCACAAACCTGAATTCTTTGGCCATTCATAGAATTCTGTAAAATTCATCCACTGATACATTTTATATACATTTGGGATAATAATCCCCTTTAGACAACGACACTAAATAATAATACAGACAATAGCTCTGTGGATACAGATGACTATAGCAACTTCAGGTCTGCACTAGTTTCTGAAGTGTTATCTCTCCCGTATAATAGGAGGTTCAGCTGCTTATCAATAATATTCAATCCTTTGCCTCATACTACAATTCCTTTCACATTATATTCCTAAGGTGGTAGTGCTCTGAAATATAGTGTAACGATGCCTTCTTTAAAGTTGCTAAACTGTATCTAAACAGCAATCCTAGAAGTTCCTTGCTAAGAACTCTGCTAAGCAGAATGAACTTGACATCCACAATTATTCTGAAAACACCATTTTTTTTCCCCTCTAAATTTTAAGATATAATATCTGCTTCAGTAAAGAAAAATAATCTGCTATGTTCAGCTCCTGGGTCAAAATGTCTCTGAGGGTAATTGCACAAGGCTTGCAAAAGTCATCAGAATATTGCCAATTTATTAAAAAAAAGGTCTTTCTTTTCTTTTTTTTTTTTTTTTTTAATGATCTGCATTAGTCCGAATTCAGTGGCAGCAAGGCATAGTAGTATGTTCTTTGTCAGATTAAATGAATAGCACTTTTATTATAATAGGTACTTTCTTTTTTATTTCAATTATAGATTTTATTTCAATGAAAAAAACAGCTATTCTTTGTACCGTATGAGTGAAAGAAAACATGATTTAAGTTTATACAGGGCGTTTCACACTTAGAGCAGTATGGTGCTATTATTAAGCCAAAAAAAAAGAAATCATATTTAAATTTTTCTGAAATTCTTAAGTTAGCAGGAGTTGCTTTAGAAATTATTGTCAACCGAAAAAAAGAAAGTCAGAAAGTTCCATAGGATACATACAGATTTGTACTGTAATATCCCTATAGTTCTCACATTAGCAAAGAACTATAGCAAACCTTTACTAGAAGCGGGTCCCTTTACTTTGTGTATGGTTTTCTGTCTGAAGGTGACAGGGGGATAACATAAATTTCATGAGATAATGCGAAATATATTAAAATCAAACAGTGCAGCACATTTTGCTTGGTTCAGATACATTACTGGATGTCATTAGTAATACCGGGGTAAATCCTTTCTTCCTATCTGTGCCCAAAGCTGAACTTAATTATTACATTCTTAATTTTTGAAACTGAAGCTTTGAGGAGAACATTCTATGCTTTATGTTAAATTTTAATAGTCATGATATTGTTCTAGTCTTAATTTACCTACCATGTTGCAATGAAGGAGGGTCTCTTGTGACACAGGAATGAAGTAAGATTGAAGAAAAGTGCGGTTTGGGAAAACCTTTGTTTTTGTCATCATTTCACTACATCTGGGAAATGTGAACAAAGATTCTGCTGCAATTTCATTTTCTGCAGCTAGTAGTTTTATTTATGCACTCTCAAATAATTACGGAGTTTATGAATATGGACAGATTATTTGTTCAAAAATGCTTCAAATGAAGCAATTCTCAGAATTCTTTTTCTAATTTGGAAGAGCAGCTTGTCATAAAACAGATCTTTGAGCTCCCCAGTTGAGACTTGATAAAATATTGATAAAGTGCTATGACACATGAATGAATCCTTTAAACAAGTTGAACTTAACACAGTCTTAATCCATCTTTTGAGTTTTTCCTCACAAATCAATTGCACAAACGAGTGTCTGTCATGTAGAAAAACATTTATAAACTCCTTTAGATAACTCAATTCCACCTTTCAAGACTACATTACATTGTGGGTGCAACATCAGAGGATATATCTGAAGATGGGAATTTCAAAACATTAAGCACCTTTAAATTGAGTTAAAGAATTAGTCCCTAAAAAAACCACCAAAAAACAAAACAAAACAAAACCAAACCAAAAAAAACTGAAAGGGAAAAATTGCCTAGACGTACACACAAAATACCTTGAGACAGTTGTCACTGATCATTTGTGAGAACAGAGGAATCGTTACAGCTGAAATAACTACAGTAAAGTTGCCAAACTGTCAAGTGGGTTCTAATATAAATTGCACCCAACCCAAAAAAACCAGTTCCATCAGTGTCTGGGCATGTAACAACATAACAACTCCCTTTGAATGTATCACAAAGCACTCAACAATGAATAGGTATTTGATAAATCATGGAAAAAATTCTGAGTACATTGCCACAAAACTAGAATGTAATCACAAGTAAATCTATAGACTGACAATTTTCATTAAAAAAGGAAAAGAAAAGCCAGTCTTTAAACTTTATGTGTTTTATCATATTATCAACATTTTATCTTAATCTCCTTAAAATACTTCAGAGCTGTAGAAGAAAGCATAAGCCATTGAGGAAAATGGTATATCAGCCAGTCTTATGCAAATGCAACCATGCAAAAATGCTAGAAATCAGAATAATGTCAGTTCCCAGCTGGTGGTCTTAAATAGAGTTGCTACTCAGGAAGAATAGGGAGTGTAAGAAGTGTGAAACCCAGGAAGAGATTTCTAAAAGGTATTGGCTCAAGATGCATCACCACTAGAAAAGTTAAAATTTTGGTCGTCATTGAGCTAAATTAGCCCATTATTTTTGTTCATGTTTGAAAAAAAGTTCAGTCAAGAAATTGCAAGTGAGATGGCTGTGGTAGATGTCCTGAAATAACAGAATTGCCAGAGGTGGCAAGGGGTTGTTCCTTTTATCGAGCTGTGAAATTGCTTGAAATCTAGTCCATGAGTCATCAGGGAGAAGTTAGGCTTATTGGTCTTTCACCTTGGCTGAAATTTGCAAGTATAAGTTAAAAAGATAGATTAGGAATATTAGACTGCTTGCAGGGTTACAAGCTGCTGCACATTAAAACATGAAGTAAAAGTACAAGCATGTCTGATTCCCAGCCTCTTTCATCCTTCAGTTGTGTCATGCCTATTTCTGAGATAAAAAGTATCTCAGGCTATTGGTTTATTAAGGTCATCTTCAACCCACAGCAACAGCAGTGACACCTTCACCCTGAACACCTATCTGAGCATCTGATCCTGAATGTTAAAGCTGTACCAAGTGAGGGCTTGGAAGAGATGTAGAAGGAAAACATTCAGGATTTTGCATCTGGGCTCTTTCACCACAATAATCAGCAAAAATATCAGTAAATCCATGTATCCTTTACTCTTTTATAAGTCTGTGGGTAACAGAAACCAAATGAGATTTCTCAAACTAACATGCTTTTTATCAATGTGCATCACACAATGGTAGTAACTACTGCATATAGATTTGTCTTCTACTTTTTAAACCAAACCAATGAAATGCTATTCTGCATAATTTTGAACGTCAGTGAAACATAGACTGCTAAGTCATACTGATGCTTCTAGCCCTTGAGCTATTAAATACTTATTTGCATGTATATAGCAATTAATTATACCTGGTAGTGTATACGCATGTATTTCTGTGCAATACCAACATTTTGATTAGCTGGTCCATGGTTTGTAGTAATAGATTTTTAAATTTTTCTTTTAAATATTGAGTGCACTGACTTTTTTTGTCTGTTGGTGTTCATATAAAAAAACTTTCAACGTTTTGTTCATCCAGCAGAATGTTAACAATAACAGCATGTAAAATGGATGTGTGAAGTCTCCAAACAATTCATTTAAAAAAAGTATTTTTTTCTGCTGTAGTGCCACAGCATGAGATAAAAATTCAGTTTGTTTTCTCAGCTGTCACTTCCCTACAAGATGAAGAATCCTTGTACTGATTCTTTTTTACAGAAGAACAGACATAAATTCAGGAAAATCATATTTAACTGAAAATTCATTATATAATTCATGTCACCTACAGTATTCTTGTCCTAAAAATTCCTTCTGAAAACTCACTTCTCTGAACATACTTGCAAGAAACCACTAGTAGTAGTAAAAGAGTAAGAGAGATGAAAAATTAAACTATAAAATTAATTTAAAAACCCCAAGCATCTGGATTTTTTTTTTTAAATATATATAATTCACACTATCCTGAGGGGATTTTTTGTTGTTCAGTTGTTTGTTTAACCCTTATAGTTGCAGTTAGAAAAGAGTATATTCCTGATGAGAAACTCCTGCCAACCTCATAGAAGGTAGCTTGTTAGGGCATGGTAGAACAGCTGCTTATCATATGTACATATTCTTTATTACTTTTAAATTAATCTGTCTCCCCTATCCTTTCCTTTTTTATACTCATGTCACATTTGATTTCAGCTTACACTTCCAGGCTGGGGACTACACCTTGCCTCACCTCACACTGTTCCCAAGCCTACCCACTCTCTTACAAAGACTTTGAAAAATTAACAAGAATAGAAAGTGAAACATTTGTCATGGATAATAACCTTAATAGCTAAAACTCAAATTACTCCACAAGCAGAGAAGCAAGGTCTGTCCACGTACAGAATTGTAACTCCCAGATTTTCCCAACACATTGATTACTTCTCCCTTTCCTCAGAACAACTCTTCACCAGCCTTTTACATACTTCCTCATGCCCTGACTCCCTTCTGTCTCCTTTTTGGATGACTAAGTGGAAGTGTGTCCTCTGACTGCTTTGAATTAATGAATTTGTTGGCCAACTAGTGCACGTGGCTGCTGCCTCTTTCAGGTGATGACAACAGATGCAATCTTGAGGTGAGTATTACTTTAGATTTTTCTTGAACCCAACTGTCGATATCCATGAAATAGCAAAAACTTAATAACTTACCTTCAGTGAGAATTATTTATTTAGTTATGAAGAAGAGAGTATAGTTGCATAAAGCTTACTTCTCAGGACAGGCTAAGAAGAATCCTCCTCTGAGGAGGAACTTTTTGTTTTGTCAGTCAAGAGTTAATTAGTAACAACAGCTTTAAATTTTTTCTGTTTTCATTTTAAATCACTTTAACATGAAAATGAGTTGCAGAAAGGAGCTGAAGAGGGAACTGAAGTGGAGGCCCTTAAGGTACCTGACCAAGTATTAAACTAAATGCCTTTCTCAACTGTGCAAATTAGCCTGCCAAAACTTTTTCTTGCAGTTGCTAGATTCATTACAGTAAATTATTAGCACTGAAGATAATTTTGGCTGGCAGCAGTGACTATGAGCTATAGCAGTGCTTTTAATACTTATGCCATCCAAAAACAGCATTGCTTTTGCAGGAGTAACCTATTAAAGAACCTGTTTAAAGCTAAGTCAAGTATTCTGCATACTTTAGTCACAGCAGTGGTGTCATTTGGCTCTACACAATGCATTTTACCTTTTTAATCTGTAGCTCCTTTAACTCCCACTTTAGACTAACTGAAAGTAAAGGCATAAATAATTAGTCAATGATATATTCTTCAACATATCAGTATGACTATTAAAATCTATATGGCTTAGTATCCACATTAAAACTGAAGTAATCATGAAAACAGCCATGTTTAGTAGAGTTATAAATGCAATATGATGGTACATAAGAGATTTCACCAGTTAGCCTAGCTTTCATGCTGGACCACCTGATTTAACAAGTACATATAGACTTTCCATTTTTAAAATCTGCCTATATGAAATTTAAAGTTAACATTAAAATTATGCTTCCAGCCATGAAAAATGTGAAGCAACAACATCCAAGTGTTCAAAAAGGCACTCTTCAACACAACAAATATTGTTCAGTATTTTCCAAATGCTGAAAATCTACTTTAGATTATAGTTTCTAATAATCCTGTGTTTTCCTACACTTTTTGCTTCAATTCTTACCAATTAAGCACATGGCCACTCAGCAAGAGAATAATTTTTTTCCCATTGTATGTTTGAATTGCAAACAGCTTTAGAGGTATGTGACAACCCAAATTTTTTGTATTTTAAGTCTTTATTCTAACTTTACCTGAATGTAAATATTTACAGAATTTTTCACTAGTTATAGATACAAGTATGCTAAGATATAGGACAAGTACCGAAGTCATAAAAGCCACATATCAGTCATATTCTACACTTTAAACAGACAGATACGATAAAGCCTCATTAAACTGAGGTGCCTTTCTATGAAATCAGAAATAAGCTCCATATTCCAAGTAAAGAGATCAAAATTTGGTCATGAGGGCAAAACTTGTCAAATGCAGCTCATCCCAACTGGAGATCTGAGGTACTGTAATGGACCTTTTATTTTGTGACGCACACTCTTTGAATAATGTAAAGTGACTCTTGTTGCAAAATAATCTTTATTATTAAAAAGAAAAACTTTGACTTTAAAATTATTTCAGTTTTTTTTTTTAAATAATTTCTCTTTGACCACTAAATCAGCAAGATGTACATATTTAGTATTCCAGAATTTTTTAAAGCAATTTTTTTACTAACTTTGGCACTCAACAATTTATAGATCAGTACATCATCATCTGTTCCAGATTTTAGATTAACTGTTCTGTTTATCCCTGTTAACAGTGCTTCCAAAGACAAAAAAATCTCCCATGGCCTATCCAGATAATTACACCTTTAATCATTCTGCTGCCAAAATAATTTGAGTGCACTTTAATAATTATTTGTTAGTCTGAAGGCATAATTTCCATAAGCAAAAATAAGGATTTTTGGTTTTCATTCTCTCTCTTGTTAGCCTACACCTAATCACAAAACAAAACCAGACAGCTGATTAACTGTTATATTTCTTCTCTTTTGCAAAGTATTTAGTGGTAATTTTGGCACTAGGTGACTGGCAGAACCTAGTTCTTGTGCTTCAAATGTTATGAATTGTCAGAGGCAATCGGGTGTCTTATTCCCACTTTTCCACTGACAGCAATACTCAGCTCTTCTCAAACTACAACCTGACAGACCCTTAATTTATCCTACTCCTGCAGGCACTGGCCTGACTGCCTAAGCCAGCACCATTTTAGATCCTAAGGCTTCTCCCCCACCAGATTTTCATTTGTAGACTGTTTCCTTTCCTTGCAGCCTGTCAGAGGGGCATCAGCGCCTCCACACAGTCATACGAAAAGGACCTCACCTGCTGGGGCAGGAAGCACCGGAGGAGTGTGAAGGGGCACAGGAAGAGGCCTGTGGAGAGCTGACATTGTTGAGGCCAGGGCCTGAGATGCACTCTTGGAAGGAGGTGCTCCATGCAGGAGGGAGAAGGTACCTCTTGAAGGGCTGAAGCCCAGGGGAGAAGTAGCTCTGGGCAGGGACACCCCCAGAAGTGGACGGTAGCCTATGGAGGACCCGTGCTGGAGCAAGGACACCCCACAGGTCACACTCAAGGTGGAACAGAAAAAACAAGTGGGAAGGAAGGAGTGGTGGAAGACAAAAACAAGTGTCTTGGTTTGAAAGACAGGTGTCTGCCAAGGAAGGCAGGAGCCCCCCCTGGAATGGCAGATGCAACCCCCC
>JAVJGG010000255.1:0-13055 GCA_035590195.1 Aviceda cuculoides
TTTTCTGTTCTATTAAACTGTTCTTATCTCAACTCACGAGTTTTACTTCTTTTCCTGATTTCCTCCCCCATCCCACTTTGCGGGGGGAGTGAGCGAGCGGCTGCGTGGTGCTTAGTTGCTGGCTGGGGTTAAACCACGACAATTTTTTAATTGTATTACAGAAGAACAATGTTCCCTTACAGGTTCTGAGAAATAACATGATTGAAGAAAGGGCTCTGCTAAAGGAGTTTCTTCTGCCGCTGAAGACAGTCAGAAGTCTAAAATACAGACTTCTGCATCAAAATAGGCAAGCTCTTTTGGTAATAGAAGCAGTCAGGCCATAGTGATGCAAGCTCTAAAAGCTGAAGATTTCCTTTTAAATACATGATATATATCCACACATACTGTCATGACAATGAAGTGATTAAGTGATGGGGAAAAAAATTGACAAAACTAAAGAGAACAACCTAATTTCTATTCCAGATATATAGTACATAATATCTACTCACTTTGGGATTAATCATTCCTTCAAAAAATTCTGTTAATTAGATGGGCTTATTTTGAAACCTGTTGGGGCAATAGAACATCTTTAGGTCTTTAACAGAAAAACACACACAGACACATATACGATACATTTTTAGAATATTTGCCAATGTTTTATGATACTTCACCTCAATTTCTCCCTATAAAATTAGGCAATCCCAATATTCTTATCTTGCCTAAGTTTCTTTTGAGTTAGAAGAAAAAAAACAAAGTTTAAATAATTATCTGACAAATAAAATATTCTTTAGATAATACCTGCCAAAGTAAGAAGACTTTAATACATTCTTGATAATACTGAACTTTGGCAGGCTTTTAGTTAGGTCCTTTTTCTTGGTTCCTTGTTGTTTTAAAGACTTCTGGTGAAGTAATTCATTGTAACTGTCATCCAAAGATGACCTGTTCCTTTTTTCATTCTCTGTACCCACAACTGCCAGTGTGAGAAAGGGAAATATCCCATTGGAATGGTTATAGGATCCTTTAAATATTCAGAAAATGTTTATTTTTCCTACTACCTGGTTCAGAATTTTTTGCCGTAATATTAAAGAAAAAAAAAAAATTATAAGGTTATGTCTTCTACAAGTTTTGCACTCAGTAACATGGACTCTGTAAGAGGTCATTCTCTCCTTTTTATTCTATCTTACTATTTTTGATACATCTCTATAGCCTTTCCTTTCTTTCTTCAGCTTATCATCTAGAGCATCTTGTGATCGATATGCAGTTCTTTTCTCCTGTTTCCTTTCACCTCAGACATGAAGTTAAATACCAGTAGTGTTACATAACCTTTAGGAAACCAAAGCACTCAGTCTCCAGTTAATACTTAGCTATCATCTTCACTGATTTCCACTGCTTTCAAGATCTAAGGAGAGGACAGGTAATAGAAAGAATTTTTTTCCTGCAGCCATCTCCAGTCTTTTGACAAGGAGAAATTGTTTTGAATTAAGTTCAATCAGTCTACTATTCCCTTTCTCATTGTTTTCTGTTTTCTCTGTCTTTACAATAGGACTTAAGCACTGTTGCATCACTTGTCAAACTGTGAAATCAGAACAACAGTAATCCCAAGGTTTCTTTCTAATCTAGTCAGAAACTCAAATCTAGTCTCTGAACATTCTATCTCCTTGTCAAATCCACCCCCTCTCCCCCATTTTCTACATTTTTGAATCTGCACTAGTGCCCAAAAAGCTGTATTTTTTTTCTTAGCCAATTTCTAGCTTTATATTTTCTTTTTCTCTCTCAGCTTCAGGTGAATTCTCGTTTTCCTACATATATTTTTCAAGACAGCCAGTCATCAGTTAAGTGTACTCCAATCTCTCCTGTTTTCAGCTCAATGGCACTGCCTGCTGTAACCCTCTGCATCAAGTCCTGTTGTCCAGCAAATGCTTCACCAATATTTTTTTTCTTTCTCTCTGGGTTGTTTCAGCAGACAATTTTTCTCACTTCCTTCTTTTCTCCTACACTCCTCTCCTCTTAAATTTGTGTAGAAGTGCAGTAACTCCAAAGTGTCTTCAGTGTGGCAGAATTCAAACATGTGTGCTGATGCATGGCACAACTCCAGTACAAGTAATGTGTCTTGGGCCCTTTGCGTTTAGACCTATACTTACTATTTTCCTCTCTATAGAAAAGATCTGCCTATCAGTAGACCTAATTTTTTTCATACCTGAGTTAACAACAGGACAGGAAAAGGAGATGAATGGGCAAGAAGAAAGAGTCCATTTGTGAATACACAAAGGACACCAAGTTCCAGGTACTAGGAACACTTCTGTTAGGAGGCATCAGCTCTTTGTTGCTTGGTTAAATAGTGCTTTGAGATGGAACAGCTCAGTCAAAATAATACTGTAAAAGAAGGTATGTAAAGAGGTTTAAGCTGCTAAAGAAAATTAAGTTTGATATATACAAGCTGGTTGGGTTGGGGTTTTTGTTGGTTTGTTTCTTTATTTCTGAACTGAGCAGATAAAGGTGGACTCTATAAAAATAAAGAATTGCATGTCTGCACTTCCATGTCAGTTTCAGATTCTTACTCTAAGAACAGAGTCATGAGTACTTTTAGAAGGAAAGTTCAATAAAACTATTGATAAGGCAAAACAGTATATTTTGATCAAGGCTTTTTCTTTCAATTGCTAAATTTCTGTTGGAAAATCCCCATCCTTCTTTTGCTTAACAACATTTGAAGCAAATGAAAATCAGTCCCACAATGGAAAATGCTGGGCCTTCTGTTATTTGGAAGTAGCACTACTTAGACATAGAATATACTCACACAGCTTTTTTCTAGATTAAAATTTAAATGGAATTAATTTATGCAGTTGTTTTACTTACCAGTTAAATCTCAATTTATATTTAGGCAAGTTGTGAATAAAAAGACCCTGAAATGATAATCACATCAAACTAATTTTGCTTAACAAAGAAATAAATTCTGCTACTCTTTCTCTTTATGTAACCTTTGTTATATATGTCAGTCCCAGAGAGCACATCAAGAAACTAAATAATTGAATAAATTTTGTTATCACTCCCTCTCTCTTAGATGATGGGCCACAAGTCAAACTATCGTACTGTTTAAATGCAGCTCCAAGGATTAACCCACTATTCTTGACTGGCAAAAATATCAGTCTTCTACTACTTGTAAGCAGAGGGGACAATTAGCAAAATCAATGTCCTAAAAAAATACTATCATTCTTTCAAATCTTTTTCAGAAATTCGTAAACAATGCAGATCTATGCAAGAGATCGTTTTCTGCATGCATGCAGCTTTAGAGGTAAATGAACTACTACTGATGTTGTAGGCAGCAATAAATACTAACTCCAACTAACTTGCAAGAAAAGGGTTACCCTTTTTCAAGTACTTATAATTCTGCTGATGCATCTCGTAATTCATCAGTTAAACTTCAGAAAAGGACTACTCATCTGAGGATATTAAAAAACTTATCCATCAGCAAGCATCATAAGCCTCATAAGAGAGGTATTTTGGGAACAAATAAGCATGAGCTGGTTAAGTTGGGACAATATGTTGAGTGTTCTATCACCACCCTCTTACTCTGACATATAGGAAGTACTATGTAATATACTAGATTTTATTGGACGGTGTTCATGAATAAACCTAAACACCTATGTCCAGAACTATGAGAAGCTGAGGCACCTAGCCATGGAGGGGAATAAGGTGAATAGTTTATACATAAATCCAGTCAGGATCAAGAAACGATTCCTTAACTCACTCTAATGGAACATAAACTCCCTATTGGAGCTTTTGATAATGTCATTTGAAATTTCATATGAAAGCTTTATCCAAGGAGATGGCAAACTTAGCCTAAATTCTACCCTCAGTTTGACAGGGTTAAAATTTCTCAGGAAAAAGGCTGTATCCATCAGGCAGCAAGTCATTGCTATCCCATCATGTTCTGCCTCTTTCTTACTCCCTGCCTTGTGAATACTGAATTCCTTCCTGATGGCTGGAAATCATAACACAACGTGATGGAGCATACTCTTGCCCAACGTGTTATAGTTATGGTCTGGTGGCTAAATAATTTTCCGAAGAAGTAGACTTGAAAACTCTTAGGCAAAAATAGAAACTGAAGTGAGACTTCTTACTCTGAAGTTCTCTAACACTCCTTGTTCTTAACGGAAAAAAAAAAAAAAAGATATAATTTTCTTCATCTGTCTGTGTTTTATACAAATGTGACAGTCATCATTACATTTTCTGAAGTATTCTGTCTTACCCACGTGTATTAGGTGTGCTCTGAGTCAAGTGAAATGTTTGGCTTTTGGTTTGGGTCACATCTAGGTGAAAGAGTTTCTGGGCTGTTCAGTCACATCTATGCTAGCACACATCTAAGCAGAGATATAACTTTAAGAAACTTGAAAGTAAGAAAGAAGGAAGGAAGGGAGGGAGGGAAGGACAGAGGGAGGGAAGAACAGAGGGAGGGAGGGAGGGAGAGAAGGAGGGAGAAAAAGGGAAAGGGAGTGAGGGAAGGAGTGAGGAAGGACTGTTGTTCTCTGGAGAGAATTTCGGTGCTGTAGATAAAGTGTGTTAGAGGGAAGCACTGCTCCTCCTCTGCCTTTATGCCTGAGTTTCTGCCACAGATAAGTCCAGAATTAACCAGAGAACAGTGCATCACCCTACACAGTGTGGATCACATCCTGGGGGCTTGGTCCTCCCTCAGATCACTCCCCACCTTTAGCAGAAACATAGCTGAACAGGGATTTTCAGTTTTATACATTAGATATGGGTGCCTTTCAACTTCAAGCTCTTCTCTGGGTTGGTGTACACAGTAAAAACATCACTCAGTAACCATCCTGCTGATAATGAAAAAGAATGAACAGAAGTTAGCATTCAATAGAAGTGTTTCCTTTTGAATTTTTACCAAAAAGAAACCAAACACTACATTCTTTCTCTTTCTAACACCATTAAATATTACCAAGTCCAAAAGTTGTTGTAGGCTGTTGGCTAACAAGGATAGTTTTTACATAAAATTTTTTTTTAGAGTAGGCCGAAACTTTAACACAGGGTGGTGATTTACTACTAAGTTGCTAAGAAAAATAATTTCAGCTTAATAAAGTTAAAAATTTAATACTGGTCTCAGTATTAAATTTGCCTTCACAGACAGGCTAAGAAGGAGGGGCAAGGGAGTTGCCCTCTGTGTAAAAAAAAAAATTATTGACTGCACAGGCCTGTCTTTGAAAAACAGTGGTGAATGGGTGGACAGTTTATGGGTAAAAATTAAGAGTCAAGAGAACAAAGGAAACTTCATGCTTGGTGTTTACTACAGACTACCCCATCAAGGGGGGGCTGTTAACAGGAAGTATTGCATTTGCAGACCCTGATCCTGCTGGAAGACTTCAGTCAGCCTGACATCTGCTGTAAAAGAGGCATAGCAAGGTGTAAGCAGTCCAGGAGTTTCCTGGAGTGTGCTGAGGATAATTTCTTAATCCAGATAATAGACCACCCAACCAGAGGAGAAGAGATACTAGACTTGCTGCTTACAAACACAGATGAACTCATTAGAGAGGTTAAGACTGGTGGCAGACTGGGCTTAAGTAATCATGACCTGGTGGAATTCACACTCTGGAGGAATATGGGCCAGGTGAAGACTAGAGTCAGGACACTGAACTTTAGGAAAGTAAATTGTCAATTGTTTAAGGAATTAGTGGATGAGACAGCCTGGGAAACTGGTCTCAAAGATAAAGGAGCTGAACAGAGATGGCATCTCTTTAAGAACATTGTTCTTAGAGCACAGAGCTCTCAATTCCTACGTGTAACAAATCAGGCAAGGAAGGCAGGAGACCAGCATGACTCAGTAAGGACCTCCTGGTCAAACTAAAACATAAGAAAGAAATACATAGGCAGAGGAACCAGGGACATGTATCCTGGGAAGAATATAGGGATGTTGCCCAAATGTGTAGGCATGGGAAAAGAAAACTAAGGCACAGCTAGAGTTGAATTTGGCAGGGGAGGAAAAGAACAATAATAAGGGCTTCTACAGATACATTGGTCAGAAAATGAAGGTTAAAGAAAACGTACCACCCTGATAAATAGGACAGGAGTACTAGTGACAACTGACATGTAGAAAGCGGAGGTACTCAACAATTTTTTTGTCTCAGTTTTCAATGGTAATATCTCTTTCCACATTTCTCATGTTCTTGAACGTCAAGGCAGGGACTGGGGAAACAAAGTAAGAGAAGATCAGGGTCAAGACCATCTAAGTCTCCTGAACAGACACAAGTCCATGGGACCTGATAAGATGCATCCCAGAGTCCTGAGGGAGTTGACTGAGGTAGTTGCTGAGCCACACATCTGAAAAGTCATAGCAGTCAGGTGAAGTCCCCAGTGACTGGAAAAAGGGAATATCTCACCCTTTTTTAAAATGGATCAAAAATAGGAACCAGGGAATTACCAGCCAGCCTCTCTTCCATGCCTGGTAAAGTCATGGAACAGATCATCCTGGAAGGTGTGTCAAAACATGGAAGACAGGGAGGTGATTAGAGACAGCCAACATGACTTCACCAAGGGCAAATTGTTCCTGACTAATCTAGTCGGCTTCTGTGATGGAGTGACTGCATAAGTGGATAAAGGAAGAGCTGTGTGGACATCTGTAAGAACTTTGATATAGACCTCCACAACATTCTTACCTCTAAATTGGAGAAATATTAGTTTGATGGATAGACTGTTAGATGGATAAAGAATTGGCTGGATGGCTATCTCCAAAGAGTTACAGTCAATGGCTCAATGTCCAAGTGGAAACCAGTGATGAGTAATGAGTAATGAGACATGTTCCTCCAGGTTCCATATTGGGACAAATACTATTTAATATCTTTATCAATGACATAGACAGTGAGATTGAGTGTGCCCTCAGAAAGTCTGCAGCTGACACTAAGCTGTGTGGTACAGTTGATTTGCTAGTTGGAAGGGATGCCATCTAGAGGGACTTTGACAGGATTAAGTATGCGCCAATGTGGACCTCATGAAGTTCAACAAGGTCCTGGAGCTGGGTCAGAGCGATCCTCAGTATCAGTGCAGGCTGGGGGATGAAGGGATTGAGAACAGCCCTGCAGAGAAAGACTTGGGGATACTGGTGGATTAAAAATTGGACATGAGCAAGCAATATGTGTTTGCAGCCCAGAAAGCTGATTGTATTCTGGTCTGCATAAAAGAGGAGCGTGGCCAGCAGGTCAAGGAAGATAATTCTCCCCCTCTACTCTCAGAACAATGACTCAAAATTTTACATGGTGAAGAATGTCATAGCTGGGGTAACACAAAAAGTCATCCAAGAAAAAAATAAAAAAAGAAACAAAGAAAAAAATGGAAACAAGGAAAAAAGGAAGAAAAGAAAAAAGAAGAGGATAGGTTTATGATTTTTTTTTTTTTTTTTTTTTCTGTCTCGCTAATGTATAAAAAAACCTAAAAGCATCTGGAAAATGTTTTACCTCCAATACCATCTCAATTCCCTGTTAGCAAAACAGCTTGTTTCTCTCTGTTTCTGTCTTGAACAGTACGCAAGAGCATAATGAAGATAGAGCACAGGAAGGAATTTTTTCTGCCATACGCAATTCTGGTTGGTATCCTTTTGAAATGGTTTATGCAAATATTTATTACAATTGATTGGGAAAATTTTAATTATATGCTTTTCAATAGAAACTGAAATGTCTGCATAGCAAAATGTCATCTCTTTCAATATTAATTGGAAAAAAACCCCAAGAAACAGACAAAATTAGGTATCTTCTTCAAGCTGATCTAGAATTAAATATTCCATATTTTCAAATCAAACTGCTATGTTTCATTATGGATTTGTCATACCCATTCTATGTCTGTTTCTGCTGACAAAATGCTTAGTAGAATCAGTGGTTCATATGTGTCATACCTTCTTTCCATCCTAAGGTCCAGCCATTCTGTAGCTGGATTGCAGCTGCTGTGATATAATGCAAACTTCAGCAACCTGAACTTCTTCAAGACATTAGTGTACCCCAGAACTTATGAGCTGCCTAAGGAGCACCAGTTATAAAGATGGATGTGGTTTTGTGGCACCCAAATGACAGCCGAGATCACACCTAACACTGCGACTCCGCTGAACACTAAAAAAATCAGATCACTCTAGGATACAGGGGTTTTCAGTTGAACAAGCCAAAAAAAAGCATTTTGATTTCAGGACTGTCCATGTTTTTTTCAGTGGACACAAAGGAAGGCAAAATACTTTTGTTTATCTTTGATACCTGCAAATACCTCTAGAATTAATACATTTTAGAAAGTAAGTGAAAATTAAGAGCTCTAATGAAAGTCCAACAACTTTGTTATCCACTTGCTATAATATGTCTAGCTGCAGCTGGTAAAATAAGATACTGTGATGGACTTTCAAACAAACAATATATCTTAGAACGAACAGGGAAAAAAAACAGGTCAGAAGCCAAGCTATATAAAAACGTGCACTATTTTGAATTCTTTGTGAAAATAGTTTATATACATCAAAGTATGCAGAGTAAATTTTTCCTACATGACAGCATACACCCATCACAGAAATGACCTACTGAGAATTTTTTGTCCATTGAGATAAAGATAATCTTTCAAAGATTCTCAGTAACTTAGCTGTTGGAATGTCTGGGTAAAATGCAGGTAAAACCTGTCCTACTACTAAATGAGAAATAATTTTCTGTAAAGAAAATAAGTTTATTGGAAATCATTAAGGTAAATGATTCTACTGAAATGATAAAACTTTAACTTTGTTTAACATCTTCTTGAAATTGTTTTCAAATACTTCGTACATATAAATAACAGATGTAGAAAATAGAAAAAAATATATAGGCAGAGAAAAACAATAGAATGCAAATGAATAAAGGATACAGAGGTTTTGGGGGGATTAAATGTATATCTGCAGACAGATTATGGTAAACCAACATAATTTGATTCTGTGAACAGATATAAAGCTACCAAGAAAGGAAAAAACAAATAAAAATACCAAACAGATAGAACAGGTGCATTACTTCTTCCCCAGGTAATTCTTTTAGCTCCTGAAATAGACATAACATCTGTTTGGACATTCCTTCAGTTTTAATAAATTATTTTATTTACTTATTTTAGAGTAAACTGGTATAGATAATTCTAAGAAAAACAAATCTTCTGTACCTACAAAATGGGTTTTCTTATGTTCCTTGCAAGTAAGTGTAGTGTGTTTGGGGTTTTTTTTTGCTGAAGATAGCCCATCACCAATTTTAGACCAAGCACCACTGAAAGCCAGGGTCTGTTTCACTTTGATTTGACTGGGGTGGGCCAGCTGTAGGAACAGGGTGAAAAAAGAGTAGTTCCACTGCTGCTGTTACAGCAAGCATGAAAATGTGTTTATGGCCAAATAGTAACAAGGCCAACTATTAAAGCAAATTCATGAGTCACATCTAACAATGTCACAGTAACCCCCAAATTAATACAAAAATCAGGAGTTACCCATCCTATTAGTGTAAGTAAACAGGCAGGCCATGATCTAGATTGCTGTAGTGTCATCAGCTGCAAAGGGAAGATGGAAAAGGTAACAGATAGAATCATTTCGGTTGGAAAAGACCTTTAACTGTAAACCTAACACTGCCAAGTCCACCACTAAACCATGTCCCTAAGTGCCACGTCTACATGTCCTCTAAATACCTCCAGGGATGGTGACTCAACCACTTCCCTGGGCAGTTTGTTCCAATTCTTGATAACCCTTTCATTGAAGAAATTTTTCCTAATATTCAATGTAAGCATCCTTTGGCGCAACTTGAGGTCATTTCCCCTCATCCTATCACTTGTTATTTGGGAAAAGAGACCAACAGCCACCTTGTTACAGACTCCTTTCAGGTAGTTGAAGAAATAGTAAGGCCAGACATCCAGCCAGTTTTTTACCCAGTGAAGAGTACACCCATCCAAACCACGAGCAGCCAATTTCTCCAGGAGAATGCTGTGGGAAACAGTCTCAAAGACTTTACTAAAGTCCAGGTTAACAACAGCCACAGCCTTTCACTCACCCACTAAGCAGGTCACCTTGTCGTAGAAGATCAGGCTAGTCAGGCAGGACATGCCTTTCATAAACCCAGGCTGACTGGGTCTCTGATTACCTGGTTGTACTGTACCTGCTGTGCGATGGTACTCAAGATGATCTGCTCCATAACCTTCTCCAGCACCAAGGTCAGGCTGACAGGCCTGTAGTTACCCAGATCTTCCTTCTGGCCCTTCTTGTAGATTAGCATCACATTTGCTAACCTCCAGTCAATGGGGACGTCCCTGTTTTGCCAGGACTACTGACAAATGACCTAAAGTGGCTTTGTGAGCACTGACAGCTCTGTCAATACCCTTGGGCGGATCCCATCTGGCCCGATAGACCTCTGTATGTCTAAGTGGTGTAGCAGGTTGCTAACCATTTCCCCTTGGGTTATGGGGGGCTTCATTCTGCTCCCTGTCTCTGTCTTTCAGCTCAGCGGGCTGGGTAGCCTGAGAACAATTGGTCTTACTGTATAAGACTGCAGCAAAGAAGGCATTAAGTACCTTAGCCTTTTCCTCAGCCTTTGTCACTGTGTCTCCCCCACCCATCCAATAAAGGATGGAGATTCTCCTTAGCTCTCCTTTTGTTGTTAATGTATTTATAGAAACATCTTTTATTGTCTTTTACTGTGGTAGCCAGGTATCACAACCCAGGCTGGACAGACCAGACAGTCATGTTGAGTTCAGAATTCCCTCAGGCTAAATTAAGGTGAAAGAACATCAAAGGATCAGTTAAACATTTTATTCATGGCAGAAGCAACCTGAACTTGGGAAGCATAACAGTAGGTGGCAGAGTTTCTCGCAAGAGGGATTGGCATGAGACTTTCAGTAAACCATGTAACCCATGGTTACCATCTACATCAATTCAGGGAATAAGGAGAGCCCTCTCATTGAGTCATGAGGTTCAGACTGAACCACTTTGCTTTCTAGACTCCTTCTCAGAGAAGAGCCTAGGGATGGCTAGATCCACTCCTAGTCCAACACTTGGTCAACGGTTTATGTGTAAAGGAATGAAGTGTAGGGATTATGAAAAAGGAAAGAGAAAGAGAGAGCAAGGCAGAGAGAAAAAAGGAAGAGAAAAGAGAAAGATTTCACTGGTCCTGGGTCCAGCCAGCCTAGGGGTCCAGTTCCGGTGGGCACACACACGTGGGGCTTCAGTTTGTGTCCTTTTATTATCCTTGCCCCTCCTTCAGGTGGGCACTTAAACTAATTAGGCTAATTAAGTGTCATGTGTATGGTTTGTGCTTTCAGAACCTTTGGGAAATGGGTCGGTGGTCTTGGGGGTCATTTGGTGAGTAACTTCCTTCCCTACAGACATGAATATTTTTTGATCTTTGGCCATGCATGGTGAGCTGCGCTGCTCAGCATATCAGAGCAGCATATCAGAACAGGGAGCTGTGCACCCTCCAGCACACCCTCCCTGTCCTGTTGCTGATGTCTGTGCTGATCAGCTTCTTTTCATCTGTGGTTCCTTGCTATGCAGAGTTCCTTGCTATGCAGTTAGTCATTATGCAGAACTTGCCCCACCACAATGTTTGAGACATTAACTCTTTCTCACACCAGATTAAATTCTAGTTGGGCTTTGGCCCTTCTAATTTTCTCCCTGCATGACCTCATGACATCTTTGTAGCCCCGAGTTGATTGCCCCTTCTTCCAAAGGTCAAAACCTCTTTTTTTTCCTGAGATCCAGCCAAATCTCTCTGTTCAGCCAGGCCAATCTTCCTCCCCACCAGCTTGTCTTTCAGCACATGGGGATGGTCTGCTCCTGCAACTTTACGATTTCCTTCTTGAAGAATGTCCAGCCTTCCTGGACTCCTTTGCCCTTCAGGGCTGCCTCACAAAGGACTCTGTCAACCAGGCCCCTGAACAGGCCAAAGTCTGCCCTCTGGACATCCAAGGTAGCAGTTCTGCTAATGACACTCCTTACTTCTCTGACAATTGAAGGCTATCATTTCATGATCACTGGGCTCAAGACAGCCTCCAACCATCACATCACCCACAAAGTCCTTCTCTGTTTGCAAAAAAAAGGTCCAGCAGGATGCCTTCCCTAGTAGGCTTACTCACCAACTGTGTCAGGAAGTTGTCATACACACTCCATGAGCCTCCTACGCTATTTCCTTACCACTGTATTGCATTTCCAGCAGACATCTGGGCTATCAAGAACAAAAGCTAGGGATTGTGAGAATTCTCCCAGCTGCTTACAGAATATTTAATCTGTCTTTTCATCCTGGTTAGATGGTCTATAACAGATACCCACCGTGATACCTGCCTTGATGGCCTTTCCTGTGACTGTTATCTATAAACACTTGGCCCTTTCATCACCATTCTCAAGGTCTAGACAATCAAAACAATCCCTAACATACAGGGTTACCCACCGCCTCTACTTACTTGACTATCCATTCTGAAAAGTTTATACCCATTCGTTGCAGCACTCCAGTTGTGTGAGTCATCCCACCATGTTTCCATGATTGCAATTCTATCATAGTTTTCCAGATGCATAATGGCTTCCAACTCCTGCTGTTTGTTGCCCATGCTGTGTGCACTAGTGTAGATTGATCCCAACATCTTATTTGGGGGACAAGCACTAATTCCTATATGACTGTTCTCAGGCACTTCCATGGTTTCTAGCATGTCAATAACCCTTGCTGTCACATGGATCTCCATCCCCAACCTCCACTGAGATGTCAGACCAAAGGACCATGCTAACACACTGTCCTTCAAACATCAGTATGCAGCCCCCAGGGCTTAACTCTGAGCTGTAGTCAAATCTTATTTTACTTCTTACACAAATTGCTCTGCTGAAACAATAAGATTTTTGAAGGATATAGTGGAATAAAACCTTTTTACATTCAGAATTAGAAAACAATCGTTAATATTTCATGATCAAATGCTTGAAACTCAAAGGTCAGCTTGTGACTGAAGTTTATGTATAAATTTAACAACTCCACTTTCTAGTAATAGAAAAAAAATCAGCAATTTATTTGCATTTTTTGAAAATATACACAGTTCTTATTTTTCTGAGAACTGTGTTATAAAAACCAATTCTCAATTAA
>JAVJGG010000256.1:0-12962 GCA_035590195.1 Aviceda cuculoides
TGGAGGTTTCTCCTGCTGGAGGTGGCTGTGCCTGTGCCCGGGGGTTCGTGCACGTGCGCGCAGAGCTCAGTTTCGGTTGCCTTTGGAAGCAGCGAAGAAGGCAGCTGTGAAAGGGAGTGACCGGCCAAGGAACAGGCTGAATAATCCCCTGAGCTGGAGCAGGTAGGTGCCTGAAGGAGGCTGTGACCCTGTGGGAAGCCTGTACTGGAGCAGGCTCCTGGCAGGACCCACGGAGAGAGGAGTCCATGCTGGAGCGGGTTTTCTGGCAGGACTTGTGACCCCGCGGGGGACTCACGCTGGAGCAGTCTGTGCCTGAAGGACTGCAGCCCATGGGAGGGACCCATGCTGGAGCAGTTTGTGAAGAACTGCAGCCCGTGGGAAGGACCCATGTTGGAGGACTTTCTCCCATGGAGGGGACCCCATGGTGGAGCAGCGGAGGAGTTGAGGAGTCGTGCCCCTGCGGAGGAAAGAGTGGCGGAGGCAGTGTGTGATGAACTGACCCCAACCTCCATTCCCATCCCCCGGTGCTGCTGAGGGGAGGAGGGAGAGAATTTGGGAGTAAAGTTAAGCCTGGGGAGAAAGGGGAGGGGTGCAGGGAAGGTGTTTGTAAGATTTGGTTTTGTTTCTCATTATCCTACTCTGATTTCATTGGTAATAAATTAAATTAATTTCCCCAAGTTGAGTCTGTTTTGCCTCTGATGGTAATGGCTGAGTGATCTTTCCCTATCCTTATCTCTACCCATGAGCCTTTCATTATATTTTCTCTCCCCTGTCCAGCTGAGGATGGGAGTGGTAGGGTGACTTTGGTGGCATCCAGCCAGGGTCAATCCACCACATGTGGGCACATACAAAGACTATATCCAAGCATATGCTGAAGAACTGGAACCTGTTTTTCTAAAGCAGTCCACACTGAATTTTCCGGTAAATTAAACAATGTGGAGAGGTTCTTGAGGTGCCGTTTCACTTACTTTTTTATTTATATAAATTTGGAATCTCACTTTGTTAATTAATCCATTGTCTTGAAGTTTTGAAGCATAAGCATTAAGATTCCTTAGGAACTCTCTGGGAATAGGCTTAGTTTAAAAACAAATAGTGTGCATGAACTCTTTGGTGAGAGAACTATAATCTAAGTCCACTTCTGGTGAGCAGCTGTTCAGTCCTTCGGTTTTCAATAAGTAGTGGAAAGGTAGCAGCATTTAAATGGTGCAAAATACTGAAGTATCTTTATGAACTGTTAACAGGGTTTCTCCAAAGACACTGTTAACATTTTGCACTAATGGCATACTGCTTCGCACGCTAGTGGCAGGAGACAGCACTCTATCAACTGTGACACATATGGTTGTGGTAAGAATCCTTGTATTTCATGTGAAGTGGAGCAGTGTGTATTTTTAACGGGAAGATGAGATCCTACTTTTCCTGATTAATTTGCTGATCATTTAAGGTGTTTTGTTTGGTTAGAATCTGAATTAACATTGAAGACTTACTTGAGCCTTCATTGTAGCATGTACTTGGGTTTTTCTCGTAGAAGTGTCTCATTTTAGGCTCATGCTAATAATTTTGGAATCATGATGCAGTTGTGGAGGACAGGGCACTCAATTTTTCTGAACTTCCTCTGTCAGAAAGCAGAAAAGCCTTAGGGAGGTTTATGTAGATATGGTTCAATGTGAGTGTGTCAGGATTTCTTGTATCATGCACTTGTTTTAGCAGTACCAGGTTTGCAGTTTATTTGTTTGCCCAAATGTTTTCAAGATAGTGAGAAGTCTAATATTCAGCAAATTATTTAAGTGTGTTTGTTTATGATTATGTGAATATTGCTACTGTGGAGTTAGAAAAGGCAGCAGAACCAGAATGTTTACTGCAAGATTAAGTTCTCCACTGCTGAAGACAGGAAAATTCATGATAATTTTAGGTGCCTGCCTGTTGATCAAAATGGAAAAAAGTGTGAGAATTATTTATAGATTCTTGACTTCAGCCTAAAAATGTTGTATTTCGGTCACTGCTTCATCAGTTCGTAATATAAACCAAAACAGAACACACCAACAAAGATGTTTAATCAGTCATGTGCCTTAACTGATGATAAGCTTTGTGCATGACTTAATGGCTGTAATTTTTTTTCCAGTTATGTGGCATCATACATTTCTTGAAATGTTCATCAATTATGAAGTGAGAATTTATTAAAGTAAGATTTGTAGGATTTGCAGTTTCTGTCATTATCTTGAAAATGAGATTAAAATATAAGAGTTAGAAAAGTTTCAGAAGTTCACTTTAACCTCTGAAGGGAAGATATATGTGGCCTGTGCATTACCAGTGCAGTCTGCTCTGATATCTTTATAAAACTTTTTGACTTTTGGATAGTTTTAAAAAAATTTCTTACTTAAACTAGACTTACACATTTTAATATGTCTGTAATATACCCACAAATTGTGTATTTTAGCTTTTAGAGAAGTTCATATTTGTGAAAAGTTAGGATCTTGGATCTGTGATGTTTATCTGTTGGTTTTTTGTTTGTTTTTTTTCCTTTTGTTATAGGATGAAGTACATGAGAGGGATAGGTTCAGTGACTTCTTGTTAATAAAACTCAGAGATGTGTTGCAAAAACAGTCTAATCTAAAACTAATTATTTCTAGTGCTGCCCTAGATGCAAATCTCTTCATTAGGTATTTTGGAAGTTGCCCAGTAATACACAGTAAGTATTTACATAAACTCTTAAATCTGAGTATACCTGCCCTAGGACTTAAAGATCTTATTAAACTGTAGCAAATGATTCTGAGTAAGGGAATATAATAATTACACTGAGAGTTACAGCAGGGCTTGTTCTTTGTTAATTTTTGTTGTTTCTTAACTACCTGCACCTACTTCACAGTGAAGTGTTTTTATCACAGGGAGTTGTCTAAGTGCAGGGGTGTCCTGGCCCCCACCATGTTCAATTCAAGATGCAGGAAAAAAGTACTTAAAGTGCTGATGTCCATGGTGGTAATAGACCCTAGGATCTACAAGAGTGTGATACGTATTAATTCATTCCAGTAGCTTCTAGTTCTTTAGGCATCACAGAGATTGCTACTTATTACGGGATAAAACACAGATGACTGCACCTCATCACTTTAGAAATACAGTCCTAGGCAACTTGGGTTTTCATGTTTTAATCACATGATTCTTTATTTTAAAGGAAATTATTAGCTGTTAATCTAGGTAAACAATGAGAAAAGACATGGCAATTTATGTTAATTTATGTTCAGACTCGGTAATCTGCAGTTAGATTACATTCAAATGCAGAGAAAAGTTATCATCATTGCTGTTTTAATTTCATTTGACTGATCTTTAGTAGAGGTAAAACATGGAAGTGTGGGAGATGCTTCCCATCCCAACCCCCCCTCCCTCCCCTTCATTCTCCTGGCTTGTAAATTTTCTGCATGAGCGATCTCCTCTGGCATCTTGCAGTGCTCTTCCTTCTTCAACAGCGATGTCCAAGTATAACGTGTTTTGAAAAGAAGCTTTTAAGAGAAATACTTTATTTTCAAAACAATCAAGTAGACTGTCTGTACATCAGCTTTTTTTAAGAAGCTTGGCAGTCCCAGGACATGGGTAGGATCACTTTCTTTAGAATCTTTTCTACAAATCATCAGTTTATTTTAGTGAATGTTGCTGAAAAAGAAATCTCTTTTTCCAGATAGAAGTGTTTATTTCAAGTTCCCAGTTCTGAATTTCTGCCTAGTAAAATAAGGCTTGCAGCTTGTTGGAGGCAGGAATCTGGAAATTACATGATTTCAGTGTTTTCCAAATTTTTTTTTGAGAGGGGAAACCTCAGTTACAATTGTTGTGTGGCTTTCCAGTTTACTCTTCTTGTACCTTTCTGTTCATTTAGATCAATATATTTATTCAGGAAATTCTGGTGACAAGCTCTTTCTCTAGTTTACCTCAGTGGTTATACTGTTAATCACATACTAGTCTTCACAGGCTAATCATAATTGAAAAGACACTCCTTTTTCAATTTTTGAGAATTTAGGAATTAAAAGAAGAGAGTTTAGATGCTTCAGCTGTTGATGTAATGAAAAAGATTTGATCCTCCTTGAATAATATTGCTGACAGAATCCTGACCACAGAAACCAACCTTTTGTAGTTGTGGGTTTCTGTAGTGCACAGAGTTTGTGATCAGTGTTGGAAGGCTTCCTCCATGACAGCTTCTAAAAGTACGTGAATTGCAGCTTGTTCTTTCTGAAGAAAAGTCCTGGGTGACTTAAACTCAGGTATGGCAAATGTCTGATAAGGGAGCAGAAATTAAAATCTAGATATTTTAATTCTTCCTCTGAAAAAGAATCCTTTAATGTCCATAAATAAGGTCTAGAAAACAGTGATACTGAAAAAGAAATCACAGTATATGATCTCACTTATAAGGAAGCATTCAGTAAATAAAGACAAATTTGGCTGAAGTGTTTGAGGAAATTGAGAGAAGTCCATCTCATCGTATACTTCTCGTGGAAAAAAAAATAGTTTAATACAAAGGTAGCAGTCTGCTTGTGGGATCTTGCACTAAAGCTGTATTAAGTGCTGTTATATTTTGTCATACAGGTGGCAATCTCACACAGTAAATTCTTTTTTGTAACCCTAACCAAAAATGGCTATTTTCTTTTTCTCATTTTGATAAAATTGCGATTAACTTTCAATCTTGTGAGCATCTCTTGCTGTAATGCTTAATAGAATTGAAGAGGTTAATGAGAAGCAAGGTACCCAGCTGGCATTTCCCTTTTGAAATGTTTTGTTTTGTGGCCCAGTAATTTTAAGAATATAAACTGCAGTAAGGATACTCTTAAAATACTTTTAAAGGAAAGTCATAATTCCATAAATCAGGCCCTAATAATGCTTAGTTCACTTTTTGTGTCTACAAAAATACTTTTAAATTAAGATTATAAATGAAGCTAGGGAATATCTAATATTTTATGAATTATTTATACTTTCAGTAGAAGGAAGACCTTTTGAAGTTAAAGAGATGTTTTTGGAGGACATTTTACGAAGCACTGGGTATACAAACGAAGAGATGATAAAGTACAAAAAAGAGAAGCAGCGAGGTTGGTGGACTTCTTAGTTTTTAGGGTTGGCAATGAGTCTCATTGATTGAACAACTAAGTGGGATGATTCTCTGTTAAAACTCCAAAGTCAAAATATTGAATGAGACATGACTAGACCACAGCAAGTATCTTTAAGCTCTCAGTGTTTACATTAGTGGATTACATAACTTTAAAAAAATATTTTCATTTTATTTCAGTGATTGCATTTTTTTTTCTTTTAGTTGATAAATGGAATATTTTTCCTAATTATTACAGAGTAGAATTGCTTATAATTGGGGGCTCTGCCCACACGAAGACTGTAGAAGCAGAAGATACTCTGTACTGACTTTTGGGTGCAAATTAAATTGCAGCCATTAAAGAGGGCAGGATTTTGTACATCTTGCACAGAACTGTTTCCTATTAGTAACATTTTTCACTGCATTCTTCAGACATGGATGTATTTAACATATATAGCCCCAAAGCATTAAAACACTTGAACTTAATATAGTTGTTTTTCAATTGATTAAGTAGATATATTATTTGAGAAGTTTTCCTGTCAACTGAAAGTAATGATCCTAGTGTGTATTTAAAAAAGAAAAAAAAGGGCAAAAACCAAAGCTGTAACATACAATCCTAACTGTACGTTTATCATGGTGCTCAGCTCTGGTCGTTGTGGATAGAAAAGTTCAGTTCAGGCACTGGTGTCTTCTACTGTTTCTGCTACTTGTGTATAAAAATTAGTTGTTACATGCAGCAACTATATCACTTTGGTGTTTCAGTTCTGGAGCGAGATCTGGACTGAGAATTTGTGTAGAAAATACTTAGGAAGCTCATTTGAATGCAGTAGGTTGGAATACTGGAGACAGGGGATTAAGCACCCAAATGGTACTTTTTACTTTGTTCTTAGAGCAGATGTTTGCAATGGTGCGCTTTGGGTGACCTTAATCATGGAATTTATATAGGACCGGTAACAGCATTCTAGGTTAAATAAAAGAGATTGAATAGGTAAAACTTTGTGACTTGATATAACTATTTTTTGTAACTGAAAAAAATAGATAATTAAGACTACTGTAAAACTTTTTTGGAAATACTTTATGCATTCTAGAAGAAAAACAGCAAAGCACTCTTACTGAGTGGTGTTCTGCTCAAGAAAATAATAGCAAATTGGAGTCTCGGAGGCAAAGAGCTGTCCCAAGTGCAGCTGAAGAGTATAATCTGTTGGACGATAGTGGTGATGCAGTATTTAATCAACTGGTATGTTTTTCCTTTTGTTGGAAGAGATGCTAAAATCTGCATTGAATTATTATTACCCATTTAAAAACTTTTCTAAAGATATTACTTCTGTAAAGCTTCTAGAAGGATATTAACATGTTTTAAAACGATTTAATTCTTTTATTAGCATGAACTACTGTAGCTAAAGTATGCTTTTCAATTATGATGGTTGTACAAAACTTCTGTTTAGATCGAATGGCTAGACTGCCATTGTTTAAAGTACTTGCATATGATAAATGCTTTAACTGATACCTGAATGCTGTATTTGTGGTTGTTGCTTGTAAAACCTAGCTGTTCAAATTCTTCTTGTCTAATGTATGAGACTAAAGGCAACTCTTTGAAGAGTACTGTTTTTTTCTTCAGACTGAAAAAGATGCGAATTGCCTTGAACCATGGCTAATAAAAGAGATGGATTCTTGTCTTTCTGACATCTGGTTGCATAAAGATACTGATTCCTTTGCTCAAGTGTTCCATCTCATTTTAACCGAAAATGTCAGCGGTAAGTTTCTCATCTTATTACATAAGAAAAAAACAACCACAAAATTACTTGAATTTCTCTGGGTGCTTTATCTCCAATTTCAAATGCTGTTACCTTTGACTTCTGATGCCTATTGAAAAAAATGAATAGGGTTAGTAGAATTAATGAGTTTTGTAGTTATTTGTTGTTGTACTTGTTTTGAAGTATTGACAGATGTTTTGTTTCTAAAATAGTGTTAAATTCACATGAACTGACTGGTGGGATGAAGTAAGGAAACAAATTCTCTTTGGGCTGGGTTTTGAAAGTCATTCTTACTATGTTTAGATTAAAAAATAACATGTATTGGTTTTGCTGATTTTTTTTTTTTTTTTTTTTTTAACTTCTCAGTTGATTATAGGCACAGTGAAACCAGTGCAACTGCACTAATGATTGCTTCAGGGAGAGGATTTCTGAGTCAAGTAGAACAACTGATCAGTATGGGAGCAAGTATCCACTGCAAATCATCCAATGGCTGGTAAAAACAAAACAGATAAACTGAAAGATTTATTTGTCAATATACAAATGAGAAAGAAATTCCTATAACATCTAAACTAATTTGCTAAATTTATGAGACTACTGTAAGCACTAGTAGGTTTTGAGAGTCTTAATAGTTTCTAACTGCTGTTTATCACACTGTATTCTGTAAATTCTAAATTCAATTAGAAATTAAACAGTTTCAAATATAAGATATACACTCTTGGTTTCAGTGAGTCCGGTTTAAAACACCGGTTAGAAGAAAAATTCAGGTCTTTCTCACTGGGTTGACTGAATTAGACCCAGAAAGTTTGGTGATTCTTATTTTAAGAGAGTAACCTATATTGGGTATAAAAATAGTGTATTACAGGTACAAAGTTCTTTCCTGTGTTATATCTGCAAATACACTGTATCATTTTAAAATATTCGTGAATCTGAAAACCTTAGATTTATGTGGCCATAAATTGTATCTTCATATAAAGAGGGAACTATAGTAAATAATAGTAATATGAGATATTTGGTACTACCACTTGAAAAACTTAGGAAGGAATGCAGTTGAAGAGGAAAAACACAGTGAACTGCATTGTGTGGAGGCCAGCTTCCCTAAGACATCAAAAAGCCCAATGTTTTCACACATTTTGGAGAAAAATGTCTGGGGTGTGACTTCTTGGGATGATTTAAAGGGGCTAGTAAAGGGTAATGCAAAAAGGCGTGGCTTATCTCTGCATATTGGTGTGTGGTTTTTGAAGGAATGGCGCATTCTTCCTCCTCATTTCCTTCTGCATGTTTCCATGTACTTCTGTGTAAAACTGTGTCTTTCTTGGTAATTAGTTGCAGTTATCTAAAAATCATATAGCTATTACACCTGTGTATGCACTTTAAAATGGGAGGTTGCAGATCCAGCAGTAACAGCGCTGATTAAACAATGATGCACAAATTGATAGAAAAGTGCATTGTCAGTTGTCGTCTCATGTAGTGTGCTATTCATATGTATCTTTTGAAGTGAGAAATTAATAAAGTTTTTTATGCAACTCTTTCAGGATGGCTTTGGACTGGGCTAAGCACTTTGGACAGACAGAGGTTGTTGACCTGTTGGAGTCCTACAGGTAAGCTGTAACTACTTTGCAGAAACAGTTGTATAACATGGTGAAGGGAAATTGATGTTTTGTCTTCTTTTAATCAGAACAGTTTTTAGCTTTTTATGCTTTAAAATGTGGCCTAAATAGCAACATCTATTTGAGAATAGGAATATTTTGAAAACAGAGTTATGTAAAAAAAAAAAAGTTTGTTTTGTATTCAGTATCATAGTAATTGTGTTTGCACAACTCCTAGGATATAGTTCTAGTGGTGTAGGACTTCTTTTATGTTTTTAACGTCCATTATCTTGATATGGACATTCCTATCATGATTATATATCTAGGCAGGATGTGATTATAGGAACAAATAAATATGCAGAGGAGATTCTGATTCTGTACCATGTACCATTTGAATTTCAGGTGCTTATTTTGGAAACAAATCTATTGTGTGTTTTTATCTGTATATTATTGATACATGATAGCCATATTGAATAAACTTTATATGAACAATATGTACACTAAGCCATTCAAGAATTGTTTCTTTATTAACTTACAGTTATCATAGTTTAGTTACAGTTTTATAGAGACCTATATTATTCTAATTTCTCTTAGTGTAGTTTCTGTTAGTGTAGTACCTGCTTAACTGTTATGGTAGGGAAGTTTTTGGAAGATAGAGTTATTTTAAATATTTTTCCTTTAACAGATAAACAAATGGTGTCTTTATACTTTGAGTTCTGTCACACTTACTTGCTTATGGTTGTGTTTCAATGAAGTATAATAAAATTAAATTTAACGCTAAAAATGAAAGTTGCATGCTTTGCTGGGTTAACACTTAAATCAGTGAACAGTAATAGTATTGTGGAGATACTGTTCTGCTCAACTTTAAAATTAAAATTCGAGATGAATAGTCTTGTTGGTCTTGATCTACGTTTGAATTGATTGCTGAATACAAACCTGAAGCAAACAACCTCGACTTTGGCCTGTGTATTTGTATGTTTCAGTGCTTCAGTGGAATTTGGAAATCTGGATGAAAGTTCCCTCGTCCAAACAAGTGGTAGTGACCTTAGTGCAGAGGACAGAGAACTGTTGAATGCTTATCATCACAGTTTTGATGATGAAAAAGTAGATCTGGACCTGATTATGCACTTACTTTATAACATCTGTCATAGTTGTGATGCTGGTAGGTATATACACACACTCCCAGTAAATTGCTGTGTATTCAGCTTCTGATGAATGGTGCTCTTTTTTCAGTAATACCAAATAGGTAAAACCTTCCAGGTGGTAGTGTATGTGGTACTGACTTACATTTTAAGTGAATTTTCTGTTCAAGTCTGCAAACCAACTTCTTTTTTAGGAGCAATTTTAGTATTTCTTCCTGGATATGATGAGATAGTTAGCCTGAGGGACCGTATTCTTTTTGATGACAAGAGATTTGCTGATAATGCTCACAGGTAAAACCTCTAGTTTCTATAGTTGTCTTGAGTTCTTATTGTTTCTTTTAAATATCCTTAAAATGTGCTCTTTGTCTTGCATTAGATACCAAGTTTTCATGCTTCATTCAAATATGCAGACTTTGGATCAGAAGAAGGTGCTTAAAAGTCCACCTTCTGGCGTCCGCAAAATAGCAAGTATCAGAGGACTTAATCAGATACTATATTGATCTATTTTGTCTTTATCTTTACAGTTACTGTAGTGTTGTTTTTTTTTTTTTTTAAATTGCAGATTCTTTCTACTAATATTGCAGAAACCAGCATAACGGTCAATGATGTTGTATTTGTTATTGACTCAGGCAAAATGAAAGAGGTATGATTGGCTTAAACTGTCTTTGGGAAGTAAACTTCCTAGTGTTATTTTAAAATACATAATATATAAATTTTGGAGAACTTTTTCTTGTTTTATAGTAGGCTGAGAGCTAGTGCATGTCAAACAACAAAACTCATTGGGAAGTTTTGACATCCAGTTGTTTTATGATAAATACTGTAAATAGCTGTTTAAAAACCCTGTAAAAGCTATTGCAGGTTGTTATATTGATATATCTGTCTCTTTTTTTTTTTTTAATTTAGTATTTCTGTTTGATTTTTAAAACAAGTCCATCAGTTTAGACTGCCATCTTCCTAAGACTTAGAGAACACTGGGAGTTCCCTTTGTCCTTCTATGGTATCTAGCCCAAGTCTAATCCATTAAGTTTTTAAGCATTGTTTTTAATGTATTGAATGCCCATTCCCTAACTGCTTGTTCAAGAAAATTGAGATAACATAATGAGGCAGTTTAAGACCTAGTATATGGCTTAGAAAATAAAATTGGATTTCATAGGAGATACACACACCAAATTTCTGAAGTTCTCATGGTATTACAATATTTTTGTAGTTTTGCATCAAATGTAGGAAAATAAAGGTGTAATTTCCAATTAAGACAGAGAGGAAAACTTTATTCAATGTAACATATTTTTGCTTGGCTTGTGATACCACAAAACACAATCCATGTCTTTTATTGACTTACAATTACCTATTGACTAGAAAACTTTAATTTAGAAAACTATGTATCACAAAGGTATTGCGAAGGAGGTAGCATAAATTCACTTGAAACTAAGTACTTTAGAACATACCTTTGCACCAGAAGCTGCTGGTGCTTTTTTTTTTTTCCCCCAGAGTTCTGTTGATGATCTAAATCATTAGTAACTTTATTTAATTTACCGTATCAATCTTGTTTTTGTGTTCCTTGCTTTGCTTTTATAGAAGTCTTTTGATGCACTGAGTTGTGTTACAATGCTAAAAATGGTGTGGATTTCAAAAGCCAGTGCTATCCAGAGAAAAGGCAGGTAATAAATGCGTCCTACTGAATTTTACTTTGCAGATAGCCACCATCCTCTATGTTAAGGATAAAGTACATAAATGTAGTAGCAGCCACACTGGGTAATGTTACTAGCCTAGTCCAGTATCGTGTTGGACAATGGCCAGTGCTAATTCTCTGCAGAAGAGTAAGGGTCAGCATGTATTTCCTTGGAGCCATTTCCCAAGTTGTAGAAAAGTGCCACTCAGGAATTTCCCAAAGCTTACATTAGGTCTAGGTTGTTTTGCCTCCATGAACTTGTTCTCCTTCCTCTCTCTCCCATGTAGCACCAGCAGCTACAGTGTGCAATAAGGTGTTTCACAACTTACCTGTGGGCAAAGGGCTGCCTATTGCTAGTTTTTAATTGATTCCCCTTTATCCGTATATTAGAAGAGACATTGAGAATGATTCCTTATTCACCTTCTCCAAACTATTCCTGACTTAACAGGCCTTCATCATATTCTTCCCAACACTGGGTGAGGGCTGAGGGGATATGTAGCAACAAATACCTATGTTTTGTGGTACGCTACTGGCATTAACCTGCAGGAATTTGAGCGTGAATGTGAGCATTTGCTGTCTCTGTCCCCACACTCAAAGTTGTTTGGTCTTCATTCTGCCTTCTACTCCCAGAGTAACTTCCAACTGTTTGGGGGATTTGAAGGGGAAGAAATGAAGGTTACAACTTGCATTCCTTACAGCAAAGGACAGTTGAGATTTGGATTGATCTTAGGTTAGCAAAGAACCCACATCACTTTATTTTTAGATAGGCCTTATTTTTGTTTCTCCAGATTTTTCAGTGTTGGGGTAAAATTCTAGTAACAAATTTCCATACTATGAAAAATAATCCTTGTACCGGAAAACTCTCACCTTGTATGGGACTTATACTTAATGACAAAACTATCTTTTTCTTAGACCTGCTTCTACATTTTCATTCTAAGTTTGTGTGTGTGTGTTTTTGTTGGGGTTTTTTGTTTGTTTGGTTTTTTTAAGAAATTCTAATTTTCAACAACTTCCCATATTTTATTTTCAAGGGCTGGGCGCTGTCAGCCAGGAGTCTGTTTTCATCTCTTCAGCAGGCTCCGATTTCAGAATATGTTGGAATTTCAGACTCCAGAACTTCTAAGAATGCCACTTCAGGTGCATATTCAGTTAGAAATTATAACTTTTAAAACATGTATTATCATCAAACCATACTGTTAACTCCAAAAAAGTGTGTGGTGGGTTTTTTTTCCCCAGTCTTAACAATCTTTTTTTTTTTGCCTTTTAACTTGCAGGAGCTTTGTTTACACACAAAACTTCTGGCTCCGTTTAATTGTCCAGTTGTTGACTTTCTTATGAAAGCTCCTGATCCTCCACCAGCTTTAATTGTGAGAAATGCTGTGCAAATGCTGAAGGTCAGCAGAGGAATAGGCTTAGATGGGAATTGTATTTGATTCTATATTTGTGGTGTACAACATATTTCCTGAGTTTTGTTTGTACTGAGACTGTTGTTTAGTTACTTAAGGATGCTTTGAATTTTTGCGTGTTGTCTATTTTAATTTTGTGTGTGTGGATGTATTTTTCTGTGTTAAGGGAAGAGATTGCTTAAAAATCTCATTTCAAACTGTTAAGAGTTTGACTTGCTTTTCTCAGTGTTTGGGAACAAGTCTAGTTAAAACCTAGTATTCACATCCTTCCTGCTTTTATTGTAAATTAATTTTGTCCACTTCCCCCTCCCCCCTCCTTTTTTTTTTTTTTTTTTTTAAACCAGAC
>JAVJGG010000257.1:0-12924 GCA_035590195.1 Aviceda cuculoides
CTTCGCATACTGAACTCAAAACACAGCACAGTACCAGCTACTAGGAAGACAATTAACTCTATCCCAGCTGAAACCAGAACACCCTCAAATTTCCAAATCAGCCAAGTCAGTCTTCTTTTCCATCCCCCACATTAGCTTCTGCTACACCATACAGGACCATATGCAGCATTCTTGAAAATCCTTCATTGTGCAGCTAAAACTAGTGTCTAAGGGTAGCTATCAGTGAACAAATATGAGCAACATTCACCAGCATGACCTGTGCCATGGAAACAACCTAGCTACTGACCACCATTCCAGGAACCACATGTCTGATGGCAACCTTTCCTCCCCAATTTCAGCATTGTCTGAGAGCCAAATATGTGTTCCCAGTTGTCTGAAATACAATATTTGATCTTCACATGCATGTCCCACATAAATCTATGCTAAAGGATGCACTGCTGAAAGCTGAGATATTATCCAATGCTAAATATTTCCATGGCTTGCTTTCTTTATGTAAAATAAAATCTCTTTCAGGCAATTTAGTTCATAACTCTAGAAAAAGCCTGACGGGAGGGTGTTTAAAAACGAAGAGGAAAGAAAATAAAAGAACTGTTATCCTCATTTAAGACACTCTAAATAGAATCCTTACTGTGACTGATCTGCTTTTTGTGCCTAAATGGTTTACAAAACCCAAGTGAGTTGAAACATTATAATTAAATACATCTAGACTAGCCAAAGGCAAGGAAAAAACATAGAGTTAAACAATCCTGTATGTCTTAACTATTTTATAAGCATAAATGCTGGGTGTTAACTGTGTATATATGTGTTAAAAGCTATATGGGGAACTAATATTTAATAAGCCTATGCATTAAATATTAAAACTGAATCTGATAACACGTATGTCCCGATCCAATATCGGGGAGGGTTGTTAAATGATCCCGAGAGCGAGATTAAGACACAAACGAGGTCAGATGCTGTACAACCTTACAACTTTTATTCCCTACAACAACCAATAACTGCAATAGAACAGAGGGAGGAAGGAGAAAAAGAGGCAGACCTAAGCAAGAGAACGGAAGAGAGATAGCAAGACTAGTTACCACCACCACGAAGCCAGCAACGTCCCGCTGAGTCGGTTCCGATGTCGGTGATGGATGGTCGGGTTCCTCTGCTGCCAGTCAGGTGTCTCTCCTTCAGATCCAGGTGTCACAGTCCCTCCGATGTTTTCCAGGTTCAGGTCTTCCGTCTGTGAGAGGGGAGTACGCAGTTCTCTTATTGTCCCAGTCCGCACAATTCTTCAGAAAAGTCCACCCATTTCCACAGAACACATTACCCTATCGGGCAAGCACAGCTTGGCAGGTGCGGGTGTGGTGGTTTCTTCGGGGACGTCTTGTGTGTACTCCCTCACACAGCAGGACATTGAGGCAGCAGCAATGTGAGTCAGCAATTCAGCACAGTCCCTCACATGAGTCAGCAGTTCAGCACAGTCCCTCATATGAGTCAGCAATTCAGCACAGTCCCTCACAACTTTCAAAACATTGGTCACCAAAGCTGTATGACTGTAGCTGTCCATTGGGTAAGAAACCCTGATGTCATCTAGATTATTTTGGGAAGATTCCAAAAAATTTCAGTGGATCTGAATTTTGTGTAGCCATTTACTTGTATATTTTCTTCTACCTAGTTTTACTCTAACTCCTGCAACCTGATTGATTAATTTATTAAAATTAGCCTAGTAATGGACAGCTTATCTTGAACAAGAGTTCTACCATGAATGCGAAGTAATAATCAGCCCAGGCTCCTCCTGAATACCTCACTCTGTGACCAGAGATCTGCAGGGTAAACAATGAATATGTTAGCATAGGTTTAAGTTGGACATTTGATACCTAGAGAAGTATAAGCAGAAAGGAGAATGAATCAGTGGATATATTTCAGAGGAATGAAGTTAGTAGATTGCAAGTGACAGGTTCAATTACTGGTCTGTGGACCAGTGACACATCTGCCTTAGACTCTGAGAAATGGGCAGTGGAAAAGGGATGAATAACTCTTAAGATTTGGAGAAAATATGTAACCATTCAGGCAGAAAATTAGCAATTACATTTCATGCCATCAGTAATAAGTATTTCAACAAAGATCTTAGGTTAACATCAGACTCTGCGACAGTATATCAACCATTATACCTGTGTTCAATCAGCAACCGCATCCCTCAATGTGATACTGAGCTGCTTAGTTCAAATGTGGCTTGTTCAGTGATAAGTAAGATGGCTGACATCTGTTACAAAAGTATTCAAAAGCAATTTATTTCATAGTCTTGATGTTGACTGTTGAAAGATTTTTTTTTTTTTAAATTCATGCATTGACAATTTATCTCTTTATGCTTTTGTTCTGAAGCCCCATCCCCTTCCTCCCCAAACACACACACTGTCACATATGCCCCTCATAAACTACTACAAATGGATAATCATTTTACATATGCAATCAATATATTTACTGGTAATAAAGATGTAAGTGGTAGATCAGGTTACTGAATTCATAAAAATGGAACTCTAGGCATTTCCACCTTAATATGGAATATAAAGTCATAATGCGGCATCTAAATTAATTACCATTATCATTATCATGCTATGAAAGAATAAAATTTAGTGTCAAAAGCCAAATTGATGAATATATGTTCAATATAAAATAACACATTAAAATAGGGACAGCTTTATAAATACTAAAAATATACCTCTGTTTCCACTTTATAAGCTACATATTTTTGAAAGCATCTTCAAAAGTGCTGAGGATGTTTTCATCAGTCTGTGAAAAAAATTCCTACTGATACGGCTAAGGACAGAAATTGACTGTCCACACTGGCTGGTTTCTGAATGATCTTTGTTTGGATTTTTGGTTGGTTGGTTGGTTGGGCTTTTTTGTTTGGTTGGTTTGGTTGGTTGGGGTTTGTTTGTTTGTTTGTTTGTCTGTTTTTTAATTCTCACTCTTAACGTCCTTTAGAGCATGTCTATATTGCTGTCAGAAGTGAGACTGTAGCTTTTGTCAGCATACCTGGCTAGCTCTAACAAAACTTGTTACCATACCCATAACTCAGAGGTCATTCTAAACTGTGTATTTGTCTATAGGACTGTGAACAATATTCAGGCACGCTAAGCTCCACACCATTACAGATTCATTGATAGCAACCTTGCATTAAAGTATCATTAAAGTATGTGGTGCAGACATACTGTCAGTATATTGCTCTCAGAACACATCTCAGTTTGTTCAGTATGAACTGGGGAATCACAAAAAGGAAAAAAAAAACAAACCAAACCAAATCAAAAAAACCCATAAGCAAATGAAATGTACAAAACAAATTTATTTCGCAGAAAGGTGTAAGACAGTCTAATCAGCAATCCTAATGCCCTTATTTTTATGTTGCCCCTAGTTCCATAGCAAATGTTTTTACACATACAATATTCCTTTAACTTTGAGGACAAATAAGAATTCTTAGTATTCTTTTCCTGTTCCGGCTTAGGCAGATAAAATGAAATTACATGTGGGATGTTCCTTCATCTGGTTGCACATACTCCTGCTGTCATGTATATTAAGGAACAAACCAACAACAATAACAAAATCATCTCTTTGCACCTATGGTTACGCAGGAAAGAAATATGGCCATAATTTCCCTCAAAGAGATGAGTATGGTTTGATAAGTACAGCCAGGCCTTTCCCTCCATAAAGGAAGTCTGTTGTTTTGTTTTGTTTGTTTGTTTGTTTTTTTAATTTGGTCTTATGTCTATCACCCTATCTCTATTTTTGTTTGCAAGTACATTGACAGATCCTCTGAGAAGAAAGAAAGTCGCATACATGAAAATTGCGTTTTGTATAATAAATAATTTTATACATTTGTATGGAAGAAAAAAAGGAACTGTTTTTTGAACTAGCTAGAGAGTGCAAAGAATTTTGGAAAAAAGAAGTTTTGTTTTTAATACGCAGTATCTTTCCAGCACTGTATTCAATTAAAATTACATTAAATTAAAATTCAGGCATACAAAATAACAGTAGCTGTGATGCTGGAAAAAATATTAGGAATGGAGTTTTTCTAAGCTTGTCTTATTTGCCTTTCAGCTTAAGTTTCATTTTATAAATATCAAAATTTTGGTTTTTCAATACCTTAATTTGTACTACGTAACAACTGCAAGAGAAATGCTTGCCAGAAAAAGTAGAAGGCTGATGTCTATCAGCACTAGGATATGCTCTGTAAGAGGTGGGAACCAGAGGTCAGGTGGGATCCACTGTTGGCTGCCTGGTTCCCAAACCATCTTGACATTATCCTCTACCTGATGACAACTGCCTGCAGGAAATATGTCACACAGAAATCGTCTCTGTGGTGCTGTGTATTTTTGCCTACTGCCTTGCTGATTTTGCCCTGCTCCTAGCCACACGCCTGTATGCTGGAAAGGGCAAGGTGAGCGGGCACATTACTACAACAGTTTTATAGGCTTTACAACTCTCTAGCCTGGCAGCTACAGAAGTTTACTTTCTTTCTCTACCACTTCAGCACCTCAAAAGTGGGACCACAGCTAATGATGTCACTTACTATTTTATATAAAAGCTTTCTAGTCACTTGTTTGTTTTTTTTTTGCTAGGTATGATCGATCAGAGACTCCTTCTTGGGTGCAAAACAAAATTATTTGAGCTCTACCCAAGAACCTGCAAAAGTAAATTTCATTCCTTAGTTGTTCACGATGTGTGAATTTTCCTGATTTATGAACAATAAATCCAAGAGTTTAAACCAAATATGGCTTCATATTGAGGAGAAAGTCACACTAAAGACAAATGCAGTGTAAACTTCAGAAAAGTAAATCCACTGAACAATTTCACGTCAGGCTATCAGATTTAGAGTACTTCCATTCTTCTAAAAAGTCCTCTGACTGGGAGAGGTAAAGGAAGTCACTATAACCTTCCTTTCCTTTTTATCCATTCTTACTGTTTGTAAAGGTTAGAAGAAATAAAATTTTAGGCTTTGACATTTCTTCCTAGTCACATATTGTAATCTACTGCTACAGTTTAGTGCTGTACAGGACTTTTGAAGTAACTGGATGCTCCATTCCTCAAATGTATGTCACTAAACAGACTTAGTCCATACCACAGATAAGACACATCCAAATAAAATATTTTTCTTTTTTTTTTACTTCCTTACTGAAGAAGCATTTATACAAAGCCTACTCGTATATCATTTTAAGAAAATGCCTAAAGCATTACATATCTAACTCATTTTTAGTTAGTTCCATTTGGTATTGGTCAGGGGCTGGAAAAGCTGCCTTATCAGTCTGTGGATCCCAGCAGCTCTTAACTTCAGGACCAAGAATTAAAAGGATAAAGAGAAAATGGTAGAAAAACATTGAAATCTTCATACACACCAAAGCTTTGTCTTTTATGTGCAAAAGATTTCAGTGGTGTAACAACATTGACATTATGTAGGTCACCACCCAATTACCAGCAAAATGCCAGTAGATTGCACCGTATGCTTCCTATATAAGCACAGTCCTCTCAAAAACTTGCAATGCTCTCTGGTAAACCGAGTTGGTGTGACAGTCACCTGGCTTCTACTGGGTGCCAACCTGTGTTTCCCAATGCAGTTAACATTAGGAATCAGCATTCCAGCCCTTTCAGGGCACCATCTTACCAAGTGGCCTGCATGTGCCTGCACTGTTTTCTTCCATTCCCCTATGTAACTTCTGCACAATCCATATTTTAACTCACTTTCAATTCAACTCAAAGCAGTTTCTCTAACATATTAAACTTTTTTTTAAAGCACAATGGCACTTCTGTCTGAAATGTTTCCTAATTAGTCAGATGATCTTTCTCCCCTCACTCCTACCATTCATAACTGTGGTAGTAACACTTTTAAGTGTAGATAAAACCTAGCTTGTTTACAGCCAGATAATACTGTGAATAATTCCTCACTTGCTTAACTGAACACGACTTACCATTTTTGAATATGTGACCTAGTATAACACACCTGTCCCTTTATCTATCCACTGTTCAAGAAAATGAAGAGCTGCCTCTGGCATTTCTACAGACGTCAGTGAGTATGGTATTGTGAACCAGCAGTAAGTAATCCATAAGCCTACAAAATGTTTTGCTAAGATGTGTAAAATGTCTAAATAATGAGTGATAATGGAGGTGAAGGGCAGAAATAATGTAATTGATGCACTGCACCAGAATTCTACTTCAGCATGTGAAGATACAACTAAAACTGAGAGTGTAGAAATATCTTCAGATTCGTACAAGCATGAATAGCCATTTAACTGTATTGTAATATAGGCAAGAGATCTCAATCTGTAATGTATCTGCAGCTTCTCTCAAAATGTTATTTTCAGTATGACTATATCAATACATTGTTTTCTTCTGTCATACTTTATTCTCTGGAAGCACAGATGACAGTTCTAAAATATGCAGGCTAATAATACAAGATACATTGCAATAAAGTATGCTGTTTAACCTGCTTTTCTTCAACTTAAGTTTTTATTAGCTAAAATTATGGGACATATTCTGTTCAGAGGAACTTTGTCTGCAAAACCAGTTTAGTTCCATGTATGAAGACTGGAGGGGATGCAAGAGAGTCACACAGAGAACTATGGTTTCTGAGTTGTGTGCAAATGTTCTCCACAAGGGCTTCCTAGCTGACAAGATGTGACAGCAGAGAATGAATGGACAAGGAATTGAATGGACAGCTTTCCTTTACTCATTCACAGAAAAATTTAAAATGACACATTAAATGCAACTATAAATCTAGCTAAAACTTGGAAGACATCCCAGAGTGGGACATCTACATATCTTTTTCCTTGTATGTACTTTTCTCTGATAAATGACTTAAAACATCATCCTAAGAAATTCACAAGACTCTGCTACATATCTTGGCAACCACCTGCATGGTATATATTTTCAAATTCTTATAACTTCAGTTTGTAAACATTACCAAGAACCTCTTTCTTGATGGTGAGCATGTGTACAATTTTGAAAAAGTATATGCGACACAACTCCCATGAGTAGTTTAATTCATTAAACCTATTCCATACATGAATTGTAGGATCTGGTGTCACCCAGCATGATAGGATACTGCTGAAATCTAAAACTTGCCTGTGTGGTGTAGCCAGAAAAATCCAAAGTTCTATAAGAAAGACCTTAGAAGTTCTTCTAGGAAAAATTCCTGGTGATTTTTTCACCTACTGAAGGTTTCTTGAAACACTTGTAAGGGCAGAAGACAAAGATGGAGAATTAATTGTTGGGTGTGGAGTGCCAATGCATGTCCACAGAATTAAGCTTTTCCTCCTAGAATTGTCTATTGCATGGTCCCAGCCTCTAGAGGATTACAGCAGCTACATAGCATAGATGGACTAAAAATTTCCCTCAAGCGCCTCTCCCCATGCTGGAGCATAGATGCTGCTTTTAAAGCAAGAACAAGTGTTATCTATGTGTCTAGGTGTTGGCAAATGCCCTAGTCCTTTTAAGTGTAAGTAGCTTATCTTGGCTTATCTTGCTACCAATATCACATGTAATTTGTTTAGAATTACAAGAATGACAGTTAATTTCTTGTAATTTACATTTCTGTGGCATATTACCATGTAATTCCCCATCAGTTCTGAGTGTTAAATTAATTTCAGTAATTAATATGTTTAAATTTACAACCTACTATTTGTAAGCAGGTATGAGAACATGCATTTTATTGAAAAAGGGAACAGGTCTTTGTACCCCCCAACATTTCTCATGCTTAGTTTAAAGCCCCAGATTTTCATGCTTTTATCATGGTATTTATTCTTTTCTCCTTAAGAAATCATGATGTCTCATGAATCCATTTATACCATTAGTTCAATCAGTCATGTTTCCTGATTATATAGTCAGTGATTTCTTTCACACTCTACATTAAGTAGTTGATAGTTCTTTAATTTTACTCTGTTCTTAATTTTGGCTTTATCCAGCAAGGCACTTAAACGTGGGCTTATTTGCCTGACTTCAATGAAACTACTTATGCACTAGAAGTTGGACTGTATGTAAGTTCCTTGCTGGAACAGGAACTTCTAGTTATAAACCTTCATTTTTGAGCCTGCTACAGTTATGAATAATTTATCTTTTTTTAATTTATCATTCATTTCTGGGACTGTAAAAATGTAAAATACTTCACAGACTCCTGTCTAGTTGAGAATAAGCACAGGTTGCTTCTCCCTTTTTATGAAACATAGATTTACTGGCTAGACAAAACAAATATAAAGTGTCATTTCCCTTGAATTATTTAATAAAGGCATAAATAAATGAAAGGAAACATTTTGCTTTGATCATCAATGGGCTATGCAGCTCAAGAGACTAGAAACAGCCAAGCATGGATTTGAGTATGACACATGATGTACTGACAGCAATTCATTACCATGTCTATAGCATCTTTGTTACCATCTTGCCTGCTTGGCACAAATCTGAAGCAAGCTGATGGCCTTTATCCAATTTATAGAGGACATGTCAACATCAAAAATCCACCAATACAACTGAAACCGATTGTCCCATAAATTGGTCATTTCAGGAGACAGTCCAAGAGCTTAGCTTTTCCATTTTCTATTCACTGTTTCTGAATGTAGTCAATGCTTGTAAATGGAGCTGAAACACGGAAGAAAGGCAAACAGCAGTAGACAATATTTACTTCTTTAGTCCTTAATCAGAAACTCATGGAGTATATTTCTAAAATTATATATCTGAATTTATCTTTGATTGAAAAATCAAAACCATCATCTTTTTTCTCATTAAAAGAAGTAGTATGCCTCATCCTTAGCAAACTATAAGTAATGCAATTTGCATGGAGCATATACAAGTTAGATTTTAAACAAAAGTTTTAGACAGTCACATTCTAAAAGTCTCATCAATTTATTTAAAAAGAAATGCTACATTTAAATATTTAGCCTTCCTTTTATAGATGCAGAATAGGTAAGAGTCATTAAAGAATTTGCTGCTTTTTTTAGGCTTCAAGGTTGTGCTGAAAAAACATTTTGTGGAAAAAGTGTACCCAACATAAGTGCTGCATTCCCAGAGAACATGATGGGCAACTGCCATTCTAAAAGACCAGGATAATCCCTCATTACTTTGCTTGTATTTTTCAAAGTCTACATGAAGTCTACTAGAAACTGAGGCAAATCTGTACAGAACACTTCAAATATAACGATGTGGTCTCCTCAAAGTGTCATAGTTGTGTAAGGACGATCAAACCCCTGGCCATAAAAACAACTAAGTTTATACCAAGGTTTTTTCTTTTTGAGTTGAACTTCAGGGAAGACTCACTGCTCATCCATACTGCTATCTCACAGGACCATTCACAGGGACAGCAGATTCACAGAGATCTGACTGGTAGCCACGAGAACAAGAAAAACAGTGCATTAGCACATAGTCCAGAATCCAGCATTTTTTACCTAGATGAGTTCAGTATCCTATGTCAGACGTGGAATATATGGTTATGATATTTACCTTCCCACTAATGTGGTATGCATGTATACTGTTGCCCATGTTTCTACTGGCCTTCTTTCTTTTCCACTTCTTTCTAATTTTCTTTAATTATATGTTTGCTTCTCAAATACCCTTCGCAAAATTCCCAAATGGATAACGGATTGTCCCGATCCAATGTCGGGGAAGGTTTCGATACGATCCCAAGAGTGAGATTAAGACGCAAATGAGGTCAAATGCCATATACCCAAAACAGCTTTTTATTATCAGAAGTGTCAAAAGTAGAAAGTGGTGGCAATAGGATAGAATGGAAGAAAAGGTAGAAGTGAAGCAGGCAGTCGGGATAGGATCACCAGGATAGTCACCACCACGGATACAGCGGCTTCCTGTTGGTCCTCAGGCAGTAGGTGGTGGGAGTTGCAAGGATAGATCACCATGACGGGTCCAGCGGCGTCCCATTGGTCCTTGGTCTTCAATACTTCAGTGGTGGAAAAGGAAGCAGAAGCAGAAGCCCACAGCCAGAAGCCCCACAGCAGGTCTTTATGGGGCATATTCTGATGATGTCATGTGCTGCAGGTTTCGTCTTTCACACGATCTTCCCGTGATCAGTACCAGAAACCAGTATCTTATCAGCTCCAGCCCTGTTTCCTCCATGGCCTGCTAATTGCCCTTATGGACAGGGGAGTGTCCTGCTTAAATGGGCCATCCCAGAGACAAAGGGCTCTAGATAAGCAGTTCACAGCCCTCACACCTAACAATCTTTGAGGCAGAATGGTTCAAGACAAGAATTCAGTCTCTTACACTGCCCACGTCCCCTGGGGCCACCCCCTCACCCTGCCCATAGCCCAGAACCCCATTTCACCCCCTGGGGCCATCAGTCCCTGCCCCAGCAGTGCCACAGCAGGGCCAGACTCCACTCCCCACAATCCTGTCATGCCCAGCCATGGGCCCCACTGAGCTGGGCCCACCTCCAGCCCATCCTTGGCCTGTCCTCACCCCCAGGACGTGCCTGATTCCCTGGACTGGGGCTGCTCCTGGTGCCCTCTGGCTGGCCTGTTCTTTACTGGGGTGGTAGGATGGGCCCTGGCTGCCAGGTCCTGCCCTCATGGACCCCCATGGGGAGCCCCAAAACATCCGGTGACACAGGCCCAGGAAGCCACCAGCCCACACTGTGCTCTAGCAGTTTCCCATAAAGCAAGGATGTAGGTGATGATAAAATTAGAAAATATTCATTACAAAATATTTCATAAATAAATAAAGTTTTTCCTGTATGAGTACTTTCTAATCTTTAGACCATTTCTTTATGTTGCTAAATGGGCTAAAAGAGCAACACTTGGAAGCAATAGGTTGTCATCTACTTCATGGACCACCAACTGAAGGTGTGATTAATCTTTCTAAAAATGCATAATCAACACATATTGCTTTCGTTTTTGTGATTCCATTCTTTTTTTGTTATCCTGCAAATCAGTTAGTTGCAGTTAGTCCAACTTCAGTCCAAGGCTGTGGAGCAGTGTGCTAAAAAGGGACTCCATTTTCTAGCCATTTTCTGCAAGCTTAACACTTTTTATTCTGTTTGTTGAAACACAGCCTCGCCCAAAACCTATCCCTTCCTCTGAGTTGTCCTAAACCTCTTCTTGTAATTAAACCAGCCTCAGCCTCCATTCTTGGGCATCTAATTTCACCCCCAAAGTGTGAACCAACAAGTCCTTTAGTCAGCCATGTAGATACAATATTAAGTTCCAGTTACTCTCATTTCCCAGGAGAGATTTTGGGAAAACCTAAAATAGGTAGTGTTTGTGTGTATGAAATGGGTCATTTATTGTACTGTTTCAGTGTAAAAGTGTTTATTGTAGGCTGAAACCTCCTCCCCTCAATGTCAACAATTTTTTCATGTGTCTTTAAAAAAGACAGGCCATAAAAAGGCATTCTGTTAAATGAGAATAATATTTCCTTCACATGCTTCTTGCAAGAAAAAACCTACTTTCTCACCTGTGTCTTTCAGCTCAGAGACTTGCCCAGGTGGTTCCTGCTGCAGAATTGACTGAATTGTACATAGATATTTCTAAATAGTCAATAGAAACTCTTCCTGAAGATGCAGAAACAGTCATGTAGGACATTCTTTTTTACATAGTGAAGATAATTAGGAGGTATTTTGTACAGGTTTTAATATAATCAATAGCAACATACCATGCATATGATGGAGTGGTCACTGAGGACTATGGAACAGCTGTATATAAAAATTCATCAGAACAGCAGTTAGGAAGGTTCACCTGACTGAGCTGAAGATGCTGTTGCAAGGACACCTGCAATACAAACTTCTGTTGCCATCCACGTAGTGACCTGTCATCCTGCTTGAGCAATTTGATTCCCTAAGCAAGTCTTACTTTCGTAAAGATCCCAATAAATTATTGGGTTTTATCCAACACTCGTAAATGTCTGTGCAAGAGGAGATATTTCATACGGGAAATAATTAGTGTGAATATATTTGATGTTAATGGCATTGATCTAGTTCATTCCATTGGTTTGCTATAAAACCCCATGGCATTTTCCAACAGCTGAAATTCACATCAAGGAGTGTGTAAGATGATACCTTTCTATACATGTTAATACTCTTCTCTCTCTGGAGAAAGGGAAGGTTGTGCCTTTTCTGGAAGAGCAAGTAGTATGCTTGGTATGGAAAGGGGGAGGAGATTTCAAAGGATTGATTTTTGTTAGGCAGAAGTGGAGATTAAAGATTTCTAATTCAGAAGAACAGGGAACAGAAGCACAGACAGGCTTCAGAGCTTGAAGAAGTAACCTCCTAGTAACAAAAGGAGGCTATGCAGAATTTGTTGCCAGTCACCGAGTTGGCAGAAATCAAGCCTGAAAGCAAGGACCTGCCTGAAAGGAAACAGTGGAAAGTAAGAGAGTTGTATATAAGCGCCTTTCTTTCCCTTTTCTGTTCATTGCAGTATATACTGCTAAGTAAAAGAGGTCCAGGAAGCAATCTCAAGCACTAGGATCCATTTTTCCATTACTTAAATATTAGTGCAATTCTTGCTTCCGTTTGGGACCACTGCATCTACCTCTCTCCAAGACAAGTCTCCTATAGAGAGGAATAGTCCTAATCAATACTGACATGGACTACTTGGCTTAGACATACAAATTGCTCTTTGATCCTCTTTTGTTTAGTGCTGTATTGGCTTTGTGTGGCAAGGTTTTGATAGCGGTGGGGGGGTTGGGGGGGTGGGGTGTTATGGGGGTGGCTTCTGTAAGAAGCTGCTGGAAGCTTCCCCTGTGTCTGACAGAGCCAATACCAGCCGGCTCTAAGTAGGACCCGCCGCTGGCCAAGGCTGAGCCCATCAGCAATAGTGGTAACGCCTCTGTGATAACATTTTTAAAAAGGAAAAAAGTTGCTGGGACAGACAGAAATGGCAGCCGGAGAGAGAGTGAGAACATGGAAGAGAAACAACCCTGCAGACCCCCAGGTCAGTGAAGGAGGGGAAGGAG
>JAVJGG010000258.1:0-12891 GCA_035590195.1 Aviceda cuculoides
CACCAAAGCGTGCAGCATGGGCAACAAACAGGAGGAGCTGGAAGCCGTTGTGCAGTGGGAAAACTATGACATGGTTGTCATCATGGAAACGTGGTGGGAGAAAAGGAGGGTGAGGGGAGACCTTATCGCTCTCTACAACTACCTGAAAGGAGGTTGTAGTGAGGTGGGTGTCAGTCTCTTTCCCAAATAACAAGTGATGGGATGAGATGCAAAGGCCTCAAGTTGTGGCAGGGGAGGTTTAGATTGGATATTAGGAAAAATTTCTTCACTGAAAGTGTTGTCGGGCATTGGAACAGGCTGCCCGGGGAAGTGGTTCAGTCACCATCCCTGGAGGTATTTAAAAGATGTAGATGTGGTGCTTAGGGGCATGGTTTAGTGGTGGACTTAGCAGTGTTAGGTTAACGGTTGGTCTTGATGATCTTAAAGGTCTTTTTCAACCTAAATGGTTCTATTCTATGGTATTCTATTCTATTCTGTTCTGTTCTATTCTAAATTACTATTGCCTACTATTTTTTCTGTTTCTCTGTTTGGGATAGGTTTATATGTGAAGTATACATTTCAGTGTCAGACAATAGTTTTTACTTTGCCTCTGTTTAAAATTTTTCTAGACGTATAATCTACAAACTAGTAGCAATACACCATGTCAAGAGCTGAAGTGCAAACAAGTGATTGAAGACATGAGGGTAAATGAAACATAGGCATTTACTTGCAACAGTTTATAGGATTAGACTAGCCAGTCTGTCATGCAATGTCCTACACCTTACTAAAAATTCCAGGCCCAAAATGTCCAAATATTTACATAGAAAGATTTAATTGCTTCTGAAAGTGAAGCAAAGATATTCCTAGGTCTGCATTCATGAACCAAATATACACTCACTTAGGGCCAAACTGGGCATTCATATAATGAAGTAGTTGTACTTTCCCTGCCTCTGGAATTATTGTACAAAGGACATACTGCATTTACCACCAGATGCAAAAGGAGGCATTAAGATAATTTTTAGATATATGAATATTTTAAAAATAACGTGCAATGTTTCACTTACCAAGACGCCACAGATGAAAATCACTTGGAGCTGCAGTGATAAAATTTAGAAGTTTAACTTTGTTTATCACAGAGAACAGATCATGCCACCAAAAATAAAAAGTAAATTCTCGTTAGCAGGCAAAGTGCAGAGAACAAATAGTGAACAAACAGGACCGTCTGTGAACAAAACGGGACCCCTGTTTAAGACCTGATGTGAATGACTGTGACGGCTTGCAGAGCTTTTTGCTGCCTGAAAGAGACAAGCTGTCTGAGAAATCTCTGGAGGACCCAAGGGTATCACTGGGGAAGGGTCCCTGTGCCTCCACTCTGCTCTCGTGCTCCCCACGTGCTTCTGGCCAGCGGGCAGCAGGCGGGCTGCATTCTGGGCTGACAGATCTTCGCTTTGACTGAGTGTGGGCTTCCTATCTCCTTCCCTTTCAGAAACCTTGATGTGCCTAGGGTCCCAGCTGGTAGAAAACAGGCACAGAGTGACTGTCCTCAAGACAGGGGCAGAAAGAGTAAGGGCACTACAGTCCAGACGGGTAGTATCCCGGGCTTGAAAACCCACCAGAAGAAACGCTCAGAGAAAATGGAAATTGGAGGAGGAAGGAGCCCACAAATTTTGTTATGGACAAATTATGACAAATTATTCTTCCTTTTGTGACAGGATAACAAGTCTAAATGGTAGAGGAGAAGCAGTAGCTGTCATGTTGTCTTGACTTCAGTAAGACCTTTGACATGCTGTCATGTGAAATTAATATAAGCAAGCAAGGAATCTGCCAGCATGAGGGGGCACAGCCTGTTGGAAAGGTGGACTCAGGAGTGCAGCTCACAGAGGAACTCGTGTAATTGAAAGAAAGGGATACGGGTAGGTCATCCAGTATTATTCAAGGACTTTCACTCGTGATGCAGCTATCAAATGAAAGCGCTGCTGACAAAATCTCAGACAGTACTGAACAGAAGGACTGAAACATTTTGGAAGGTAGAAGCAGACTGCAAAAGAATCTTGAAAAACTGGAGAAGTGGCCCAAACTGCAACACGCCGAGTGCAAAATCTGAATAGTCAGCTGCTCGAAAATGGCAAGGGGATAACCAGCCATGGCACAGCTTCTGGAGAAGACAGCCAGTTACAATCAGCCATGTTCTGGCAGAGGCATGCACAGGAAAAAAAAAGGGGACCAAGAGTAGCCTACATACAAGACAGGAAGAGAATCTGCTGCTCAACCAGAGACTGGAGGGCAGTCAACAAATCGTAAACAGCACCAAGAGGTTCTGAACAGCTCATAAAAATACCCAAGGCATAAAAAATACCCACGTTTTCAAATTAAATTAGAGTCACTAGGTGAGATAGAATGGATATTTTAAACACATCTCCCTCCCTGCCCACTCATCCTTGCCTGGAGGAACATCACTTCTGGTCCTGAGTTAGAGCATAGAGTGCTCAGTTTCCTCTGGTCCTCTAAAAGTTTTTTGCCTACCTGTAAGACCTAGAGCTCTGCTATGTGTTTTCTCATTCTCTCAGTTTCCCTGCATTTGCCACAGCATCCTACCTTTGCTGTGCACCTCTCTTGCATGCCATATCTTGCAGACATTTACATTCCCTAGGCAGCCTTGAGAAGGTCACCAGGCTCATATATTCACCCTTCTTCTGAGAAATGTACAAATTAGCAAAAACCATCATTTTAAGCTAAACCTTCTATTTCAGCCAAAGTAGAGCATACAGGATTTTATTAAAGGTTGCTGAATATAGCTACTGCTAATTGGGGTGACTGGCAATGAAAAAGGCCTCTGAGACCTTGTGGTTTAGGGTATTATGAACTTGCACCATCATCAGAATTTCAAATCACTTTTTCATAAATTCAGTGCAAAGACTTAGGTCTTCCTCCTTGCCAAAGATCAAATGCATCCTTGCTCCTCTGGGGTGCCAGAAGACAACTGTGTTTATCAGATTCTTAGGTCTAAGCTTCTATTGATATGTGTATGAGAGTAGATTAAAATTGATTTCATACAGTCACCCAGGAATGAAACAAGTAAAGCATGCAATTTTATGTACCAGCTGCATGTAATGTAAATCTAGGAAATCATAGAGTCTCCACTGGTATAAATACATGGAAGGGTTTGCAAGAAAGTGTAATATCAGCAGGAACTCAATTCTATCCCTCCACTAAGCTGCACAACATTCATTTTAAAGGCAGGAAATTAGTTACATTGGGAGCTGCACAAAAATGGATGCTCTTTGGTAAATTGAGTGGGAGTAACTTCAGAAGGAATCCTGTGGTAAAAAAAGCAGCAAGGTGTTGCCAGCAACTTAGATATCTTGGAAGTGAGAAGAAATGTCATAGTTTTCCGTATCTAAGATTTTTGAGAGATTTCATTAGCCTTTCTCAGGTGACATCAAGTCCACTGTTCTTCTGGAGTATGCCTACATTGACTACTTGTCCATGTCTTGCAAGTTCACTACTTAGTATCTTCATTACACAGGATTTATGGACTAGCATTACTATGTGTAGTTGCACTCTCACAAATTGAAATCTTTTTGAGGCAATGTATTTTCCTGAGTTTAGGCTTGATTTGTTTATTAAATACATACATGAAGCCTAATGGCCACATATCAGTACTTGCATTCTTAATTGCGATGTCCTGTACAGTCTCTTTAACTCCCTTTCATAGTGGTAAATTCTCAACTTTGTTCCAGTGAAAAGACAACTCTACCTATATTGATTAAAATTCAGTATATATGATTTTTATTTATATTTCAGATATTTCTGGATGCTACTGTTTGGTTATAAAAAATAGGCAAAGTTAGCAACAATGGGTGGTTTGAGTCTCATCTCGTCTCTTCAATAATATTTTTTTACAAAAAGCTGCTTTTTTTTCCTCCTACATTTTCAACTCTGCAGAGAATATCATAATCTGTCGAGTATCTTTCACCTTTTATTTTAATGCATAGAAACTTTCATCCAACTGTGCTGACAAAAGATTTTGGCTTGTTGTCAGTTTCCCCAGTTTGGACATTATTGCATTGGCAATTTAAAGGGTTGCTGATGCTTTACGCTCCATGCTAGGACACGGCCCCAAGTCAGCCTTTGGTCTTGCTCTATTTTGAGCATTCTTGAGCAGATCATGAATCCCCTTGAACAGTCACAAGAACTGCAAGACATAGATCGGGGGAGCCAGACGTGCCGATTTTAGGAAACACTGAGGTTTTCACACAGCTAGAAGTCAATTAATATACGCTCCTTGTATCTCTGGGAAGCAGGGACCTTCTCATTTACCTGTGGATGGGCCTGCCCCAGCCATGGGTCTGAGTAGCTGCAAAGTCACCCTCAGCAGTCTCTGCTTCTGTGGGTCACTGTTTGCGTCTGCAAGCCAGCCCGTTTTTGGACCTTGATACAGACAATTAATCTGAACTGCTTGCTAGACAAATAGACTTCAGCAGCCTGATACTGGAAATCCTGTCCATAAACATCTTATCTTTGGCTGTTTTCAGGGTACATGAAGTACACGCAGATAAATAATCAGAGCAATGGAAAGGACTGGAAACACCCTGTATATTTCTGCTGCTACATGCCACCCGTGTGATTTCCTACAATGAATTTCAGTGACCTAGGCTAGACAGTCATGAGGCAGAGGATAGAAGGATTCTGAATGAGCAGTGGAGGTTAAAAATGGGGAATGTCTATTCTCATGCATATTGAACATTTCTGTGTCCCACGCAGTGCCAGCGAAAGCAATGGCATACTGGTCAGAGGAAGCTGCTGCTTCTGAATAACAGGTGCTCTGGGGAAAGGTAAGAAATAACAGATAGGAAAAATTGCTGGTCTGAGGACAATAAGCCATCAAAAAAACCAAGGACTGAAATGACAAATGACCAATTATTGATAGTAAATTTCAAAACACTATCTTTTCATCAGCTAGTCAGAGTTTTGATAACTCCCAGTGCATTCATCCTTTCTGTACATGGTGTGCCACATATTAAGATTCTCTGCAGAAAGCAGATTGATTTTTTTATGTAAAGGAGTGAGCAATATATTGTGGGGTGATGTGGGAGTTTAATATTGCACAAGCGTGTCATAATATATGAAAGGGCTCTTTATATACCCTAGTAACCTGAAAGCTAAGTGACAAAACTAAAGACAATCTTGAATTTGGCATGACCCCTAATTTAAAGTTAAACTACTTGGAGAAAGCCCTTTCCTTCCTTTTTTTGTCTAAATACAGCATGTTGTGCAGAGTCTCTTAAATTTCTAATGTTTAGAATACATTATGTCCACATGGCAGCTAAATACCTTGTTTTCTCTGTTTATACAGAAATGACTTTCTACTGAGTGATTTCTACGTTTGTCACAAAAGCTCTGAGCATTAAAAAGACCAGCTGTATTGCAGTATAATGAAACTATAAAACAGTATTATCAAATGAGAAATACAATACATATGTCATAGTTATTGTATTTTAATATTAAAGAGAAAAAAAGGGAAATTATTGTATTTTAGTATTAAAGAGAAAAAAGGGAAATAATCTTGATGGAATGCACATTGTTACTCAGTTGCATTTTTTCCTCTTTCAGCCCTCTTTTTTGTATGTTGCTGCTTTTTGGTAGGACTTACTTATTTGCATCATCATATGGGTTAGGATCTGATTGTCCTGCATTTGTGAAAGCTCCAACTACAAATGGCAAAGTGAGCCGCAAAGCAGGCTGTTAACCTCAGAGAGGGTGTCTACATGGACTAAGACTGAGAGATCTCGACAAACTGTTTTGACAAATAGCTTTGAGGAAAAGAATCCACCACCGCCTCCCTGCAAGTGATTCAGTTTCATTATTATAATGTAACATTTTGATTCTTCAGTTCACTGTTCTGGAATTTCTGTTGAGAAACACTTATAAAATACTTGTCTAGTAAATCTAGACTGACACATGTTTTGGATGCTGTGCTTTAAAGTGAAGAAAGGCACTGCTTTCATGGGAGGATCCTGAGCTATGGATCCTGGTTGGAGGCATGGGCATGGTCAGCGGCAGCCAAGGGCACTTAAACCCTCAAAAGGCTTTTCCTAGCCCTGCTAATTGGCTAATTTAGACAGTGCCCTGTTCAGCACGTGAAACCTAACAGCTAAATGTGCCTGACTCCCAAGGCACTGCACTGGGCTCCAGATACCCAGTTCAGAAAGTGCCCAGTCATCTAAAGTCAAGTGGCACAGTACCCTAAGTTCAAAAAAGCATTTGAGTAGAGAATTATTCCTATGAGAACTAGCTGGGAACTTAAATAAGCATTAGAGTCACTAACAGTTTTGTGGATTTGGCATGTAGGTCTCTGTGTCAGAGAACACCAAGACAGCATGGAGCGCAAGAGATTTGTGGTCCGGCCATTGCACTCAGGGTTGATTAACACAGAGAGAAATAAACAAGTATAACTTGAGAGAACTGCTATAGTGAAGACATGCCTTTTAGGATGTTAGCTAGCTTTTTTATTCACATATTTATTTTATTTTGTGTAGGATTTTCTGTATCTATCACGCAATTTAAGGAGCAACTCTTTCAGGAATACCTTTAGGCTGCAGTACTGTAAATATTTTCTCTAAATAGGATAGTGCTTGCTCACAAGGCACTAAACAAAACACTTAAGCTTATAGGTTCCTCACATGACTCCAACTAAGAGTTGCACATTTCCCTGCGTAAGTTTTTTTTGATTCAGAAACGTATGCCTACTCATTTTAAGCATTAAATGCCTTTCCCTTTGTTTTGTTTTTGCTAACTTAGCAACTGATATGGTTTTGCTTGGAAACACTATCTCTTTAAATAGGAATAGCTCATGCTTAGTGGCAATAGTTGATAAATTATAACATGCCAGAAATATTGTGTATGCTTCTGAAAGGCAGAATATTAATGTCTCTCCAGCTGTCTAGAAATTAAATAGCATTTTTGAGAGGCCAGAAGTTTTTAATAACCAATCTGAAGAGCCTATAATTTAGGACACATTATAGTTTAGTATGAAAAAAAAAAAAAAGAGACAGATTATCTATAGTCCTATAACAGCCATGAAGCTGAAGTTGCCCAGATTTTCAGAAGGCACACATTCCCACCTAGTAATGTTTAGTATATTACATGTTCTATTACAGCAATAACTCTGTCATAGAATTATTTCAGACTTGAATATTGGTTTATGTGTTGTTACAGCATTGGTGCAGGACAGTTCCCAAATTCAGTTATGTGTAGGATTTGCTGAACATTATAGTTTCCAGAAATGCACCTTCCTAGCATACATCAAAGTCAGATTTACATAAGTAAGTCCCTCATCATGCAAGTTCCCCTCTGTCCTCTCCTGCTCAGGAGAAATGCACTCTGCTGCTGGCCACTATCACCAGAATCAAGGCTCACCTTAGCTGAAACGACATGCAGTAAAGGTGAACGCTGGTGGGATGAGCGGAATGTGACTCCTCAGAGGCAAAAGGCTGTTTCCCCCTGAGTTAGCTCCTCTGGCTGCCACACAGAGAGTCGGGGGAAGCTAGAATGTACCTGCTTATCAGCTTTTTACATCCACTCTGTCACCTAGAGGAAGAAAACAGCAGTTCTTTCATTTTCATATGCAGAAATTCATGAGGTTGATAACTGAGGGTGTAGCAGTTCAGCCCTTCAGCAAAAATTCAAACACAGCAGGAACACTGTAATAAAAAAATACTCAGGAAGAGACACTATTCAAATCACGATTACTGTCCTCTGCATCTGCCTGTACATTTGGGTTAAATTTCTCTAAAAATTCTGGAATTCATTAATAAAAAAAATCATTATGCTTATCAGAGCATAATATCTTATCAAAGCTCATGCCTTATCAGAGAAGGCCTCCATTTCAAGACTTTTTTTTAAAAAAGAACCGATAGTGAGACAGTAGGTGAGAAGAGTGTAGTGCAGCCCCATCTTTAAGCATTTAGAAATTTAGCAAAGAATGTTGGCTCTGAGCTAGGTCAGTTAGGGCCCATCCGGAAGGGATCTGGCTCTGCAAGAGCTGCCATTTTTTTCCAGACTACTTTCAGAAAATATGGCATTTTTATATAACCACCCACATCACATTGCTCTGGAAAAGCCACCTTCCCTCCCACTTCTTCACTCTTGCTCCTGGAGCAATACTTCCTCTCCTGGTGTTCAGCAACAGAACCAACACCAATTCCAAAGGAATTAATTTCATGAGAATACGGGCAAACTTTTAAGAGTACAGCAAACCTCAGCTGGTTGTTGGCTGTCATGAAGCTGCACAAAACGTTTGGGCAATGTTGCTTTGAATCAGCACGGTCATGTTTGAATTTTCAGTTATCCTGTTTTGTTTTCAAAATGACATTTGTGCATCTGTTTTCACTTTACTGTTTGCATGATGTAAGTTATTCATATTCTTTGTCACTGCACTTATAAGACTAAATTACAATTTAGTAGCTCATTAGTGAGAGTAATTGCCAATATCTTGCCAAATAGCCTGTGTCCACTATAAATGAAACTTGCATAAATTAGAAAAGCGTATTTTGCTTGTAAGAGAGTATGAGAACAATTTATGCTATAAATAAACACCTTGATGTGGCTAGTAGTGTTTAGACAACTATAAAATGTCCCTTGTGTAATTAGGAAGCACATTTTTGTGTAATTAAGAAAATGAATGAGAATTAAATTTTGAGGCAGTGCAGGTGGTATTGCCACCCTACTGTAATGTAATACATACTGACGGTTGCATCGTTTTTATATACAACTACTATAATGTTTAGGAACAGTTTTTATACTAAGCTAGAAATTGATATAATTTAACTTCAGAAATGACAGCAAAACATAGTTCATAAAAGAAGAACTAACCCAGAGAGGCAGTTTTAAAAAAATGAAGAAAAAATAATCTACTCTGTATACAGTGTTTCCTTTTTGCAGTGTTCAAAAGAAACCGTTTGGAAAGTGATTTTTAAAAAATTTCAGATGAGTGATTCTTCCACTTTTCCCACAGACTATAATTCATTAATACCTAAAGCTCTGTGTGCTCGTTTTTGGCTCTTTGTTTATAAATTTTTCCTAGTTGAGAAAATTCTGACAAATTATAGTATAGCAAAGGTATCACATCAAAAAGCGAAGACAAATGGAAAACAATCTGTTTTCTTTCAGTTTTAAACAGTGACAAATATGAGAGACTTAGGGATCTCAAGTCCAAATACATACACTCACTTGTATACTTGAAATCATTTACTCTCATTCTTTGAGCTGGAGTAAACTGAAGAAACAGAGGTGTTTATGACCACTTTTGTCTTAGAAGTGCCCTTATGAAAAAAACCAGTTAATAAATGAGTGTGTTCCTGTGGTTTAAATCTTGATCTAAGCTGGTGTTTTTTCCTGCAATGCTGGTACCTACTTTTCACTTTGCATTTTTGTACTCTGTCATGGCAAGAATTCCAGCCAAGTCTGTACTTTTATTTCCTCTTTCAAATCCTGACCAGTTGAGGCAGATTTCACCCCTCATGTCTGCACATCTGCTTAAAAAGTGATATTAACACTCTGTACTGAGACAGAGTACAAGGAGCATAAGTAGCTGCTTTTCTGGAGATACAGTGTCATGTCAGAGAGCCAAGAGTCCCTGGAGAGCACGGAATTGTGAGATCTGCTTTTTGTCTTGCGTTAAATTGCTGGAAGGTTCTTCGCAGTGGTAGTGACAGCAAACTGGACCCTGTACAGGAGCTAATCAGTGTGGCTGCCTTCTCTGCAGAACAGAGGCTGGACCCAAGCATTGGGCCAAAGGGTACAGTGCGCACGGGTGCTGAGAAGTGGCGGGAAGCTGCCTCACATCATGAATCCATCATGCAGCCATCTAGAGCTACTCTCTGGAAACGCTCAGTTCCAGTCCTTGTTTCTCTCTGCAGCTGTATGACAGCTGTTCAAGATACAGAAGTCTTATTTAGGTCCGTAAGTAGATTTTCTGAATCTGGCTGTAATAGAATATCCTAGCACAGGGAACTAACTGGTATTGTTCACTAGGTTTTATAAATAGTGTTCCTGAAAAAATGTTACTTCACTGAGAAACAGGAAGGAAATGCCCAACTCTAGAAACACATCTCTTCCTCAGTGAGGAGACAGAGCCATTTCTAAACCCTTCTCATTTAGCTGCAGAATATTTTTACGACCTCACAGAGTGTGACATGCACAGAGTAACAACCAGCACCCAGAATAACACAGAAGAGGACAAAAAGAAGATTGCACAGAGAGGAAGTACCATCTTCACTGTTGCCTCTGGAGTGCATGACCTCTACATAGGTAAATGATGGTTCCTGGAAACCTGAGAGTATTCCTAGGGAGCTGCTGAGCCTTATCCTCAGGACATTAAAGTTTAGCTCAAGGTAGAAAGGTTCTTCATCGTGAGGTGTCTGAGCAGGACTTTAGGATTACAGCTGCCATGCCCTGTGATTATCATAGGCACTAACCCCTCACTTTTCTTAACAGCTAAAATTCGCAACTCTTGAGTTCGGTGCAATTTGCAGAGTATTTTTTCAGCTCCTTTATAAGGATCCTCTTCTGATGTCACCCGGGCCTATGACACCCCTCTGCCCTGCTGTCGCACAGCAAGCCAGAAGCTGTACCTTTTGGAGAAGCTCTTTTCTGTCCTGGCAACCCTCTTCTGTGGTTGTGCTCCTCTTTCTTGGTGGTGTCCTGAGTGGCGAAATCTCTTTTCCTCCCGTGGTGGTTGCCCCAGTAAAACGCTGCTCAGGCTGCAGAGAAGAGGAGGAGTTACAGCATAAGGCTACAGTGTTTGCTTCCAAGGTAAGCAACCCTTGGGAGCTCTGGTTAGAGGGATACACTTGAGCTACAAAGAAGGAAGGGACTGTGCAGAGACAAGGGCATGACCTGTGCTCTTTCTTCCCTTTATGGAAGGATAAGAGGTAGCATGTGTAAATGTCGCTGCTTAGGACGGCAAGCAGCTGCCTTTCGCGTTTGTCAGTCACTTTGCCTGCCTTCTAAACACAGGCATATGTCTTTCCCCACTTTTGTGTTTTGTTTTTTTTTCCAAGTTGGAAAATCGCTCAGAAATGGCAGCGGGAAATCCCTACAATCTGTTACTTGTGGTGGGAATAATTTCCACATTGCATTAGGTACAAACGTAGTTAGTCCTACATTATTATTATGTAACAACTGAAAGTAAAACAGAACAGAGGAGGGGGTGGAGCATTTGCTGCTGTCACTAGTGCAAACTTTATCCTAACTTCTTCTGTGCCAACTTGCTGCACAACTTTTCCAAGACTTGTGAGTATTTTACAGCTTTTAATATCCTCTTGTTTTTCTCTCTTTCTCATATTGAAAAGATGATGGAACTCATACTGCTTAGCTTCCGATTATTTAATGTTTTTTAAAAATTGTCTTGTAAGTTTTGTTATAAATATAAAAGACATAGTTTTAAGTATTGTATTTAACCTTGTACCCGGCACCTGTTTCTCTGTTTCTGCTGTGTGAGAGACATCAGCAAGTATGGAGAATTGGTGCTAGCTGATGAAAATTTGTCATTGTTTACTAACAAATTCACACAGAAAAAATGAGGAGAAAAATGAAGATACTGCTGTGAGCCCAGTTATCATAGCAAGGACAGAGATATAAAGCCAGGAGAAACGTTATTTACCATCTTAGTGTATACCCTTGAAAGAGCATTAAATGCAGGCAGGGAACTGAAAATCTGCAGTCAAGTGGAGTCCTGCTGAAAACAGTGATACAGAGATCCTGTAGCCGATAGCAGTATAATGGGGAGGCATTAGCTAGTAGTAAACCCGAGTAAGCAAATGCATTTATGAGTCTGTTGTTAAAAAAACCGCTTTCCACCTAAGGAAACCAAAAGGTAGAAGGAAATAGATGTGTGGGGCAGAAACTTGTGAAGGACTGTATTGTCAAAACCTGCAAAATTACCTCTGTAAAAGCCACTAATAGGGAATCCTCCTTACCGTGCACAGCCACTACCTTGTGATTCCTTCTGTATACGGCAGGTACGTTGGTGCTGCTCTGCTTTTAAAAGCGTCTGATCTTGCAGAACAAGGTCCTGTTTACAATTACCACAATAATTTTCTTGCTGTACTTTCCGGATAGCATAACTTTGCCCGTTATGCACGCGTTTATTTCTGTTTACAGCTAGCCATTTATCTGACACGCGCGAGGTAAAGGGAAAGGTATCGCTCGGAGGGAGGTACTGAGTTACAGATCGACTCGGTATAAACGAGGGGTCCGTATGGATCGATAGAGGTATCCAACCCGTTCCCTGGGAGCCCGCTGCTGCCTTCTAAACTCTGAGGAGGGGCAGCAGGATTTCACAGCCTGTCACAATCCTTTTAGCTCCGCGAACTCAAACAATAAATGTCGGCTTTGCCAGCTCAGTCGGGTGTGACGTTGTAAGGAGGGCAGCGGCTGCGGGATGGCGGTGGGGGGTGTCCCGAACCGGCACAACCCGCGGGCAGCGCGGAGACCCGCCGACGGCCCGCACCTCCCGCCGCGGCGGCGGACGGCACTTGGGCGCGGAGAGGAGCCATGGCGGGCCACCCCCCCCCCCGCCGCCGCCGCCACAAGGAGCCCCTAGGGAGCGGCAGGGAGCGGGGCGCGGCGCTTGGCGCGGAAGGGCGGGCAGGAGGGGCGCTGAAGCCCTGTCAGCCCCAGCGAGGTGGTGGTGGTGGTGGTGGGGTGGCAGCGGTGTCCAGCCGGCAAAAAGCCGTGGCCTCGCTAAGCTCTGCAGCCGCCCAGACGGAGCTCCGGCGGGAACGCGCTGCCACTCAAGGCCGTGCCCTGGCCTTGCGCCCGTGTGGGGCGGCTGCAGGGGCAGAGGAACTCCTCGGAGGAGGGGAGGGGGTTGAGGAGCACCAGGGAGTGCGAGAGGACTGCTGGAAT
>JAVJGG010000259.1:0-12868 GCA_035590195.1 Aviceda cuculoides
GGGCGGGAGCGGGTCAGTCGCGGCCGGGCCGGTGCGGAGCGGGGCCGGGGCTGCCGGTGTGAGTTTGGCCCGGCGTCGTGCGGGGCAGCGGCGGGCGTAGGCGCCCCGTGTGGGGGTTTCGCCCTCAGGGCGGCCGGTTGTGTCAGGCCAGCCCCGGCGGGGAGGGCTGGGAAGGCCGGCCGGGGCTGAGCCCGGTGAGCTGAGGGGAACGGGGGCTGGTTTGCACGAACGGAGGAGCGGGTGGAGAAGGTGGGGAGGAGGGGGAGGAAGGCGGGGTGTTGGGCAGGGTATCGTGAAGGCGAAGAGAGAAAGGAATTAAGATGCGGGAATTTGTTTTTGCGGCAATATCACTTCAGCAGCGGTTGGGCTGCAGGAGCGAAGGGTTGCCTCGAAGCCGGAAAGTCATATTTCTGCAGGCCGGGAGCCGTGAAGATAAACCTGTCAAAAAAAACCCCACAGGTTCTGAAAACAGCCCTTGGTTTGTTTACCTTTTATCCTCAGCTGTAAGCTGGTACACAAACAGCCGACTTAAACATGCACCGAGATCCACAAATGTGTGCGGTCTTACATGGTTCTCTTAAAACATTAAGAGCTGTAATAAACACCCATCCTTTTGCAGCGTCAGATGGCTTGGCTGATGCAGAAGAATCCTTGAAACGTTAGACCAGCGACTGAAGACGGGTACTGGTGTCAAAGCCAAATTTTTCAGAGCTGTGTTTGAGAAGGCCCCCGCTGCGTTTTCAACAGCCCCCACTGCCCCAAAGCATTTCTAGATTTTGACAGGTCACATGCTTTGTTCCATCCTTCATAAAAGTTAACATTCTTTAAATATTTGGAGTTTTTTGGGGGGTGGGAGGAATGGCAAGAGTGGTAGTAATTAAAAATGTGTGTGCGCGTGCACGCACACAGCAGTGTGATGAACACAGGCTACCCCTGTTTCTGCTTGGTAGCGTTCTTGATCCCACTTTATATTCATGTAAGCATAAATACCTATCTACAAAGGAGTGGATAGGCAGTTGCTCATAATGAATCAGGCTTCAGCTGGTACTACAGAGACTTCCATATCTGGAGTAAAAGTCCATAGCTGAGTGATCCCTTGAAGCCGTCGCCACTGCCAGGAGAAGCAGCTGTGCCCTCCCCTTGCTCACTGCTCTTCAATCTGGCCCTTGCATCAGCCTCTCTTTTGAAGCGGTGCAATTGCTTGTGCTGCCACGTGGTGAGTTAAACTGGGGAACAGATCTACGTCAAAACTAACCCTACCCTTTTTACCTTCTGTGGTCCACAAAAAAACCCCCGCCAACTAACGCTATCAAAGTTTGAGTTAAAGGTTGAAGAGAGGTCAGGACGGATTCCTTCAAAAACGGGCAATTTGCAAAACTCTGGCCAGTTATTGGTATGAAATTTAGAGCAAGGTAACAGAAAACTGATAATTCCGTAGCGCTTGGCAGCGTTTATGCTTAATAGCATGATGTTAATAGCAAGGAATAATTTCTTTTGATCAGCACCAGGTCACTTCAGCCTCAAACTGGCTGCTGGAATGTTGAACAGAAAACTCATACATATTCACAGCAGTCGTACATTATGTTTGACACACGAATCAGGACTTTTTCAAAAATCCATGATGAAAAAAATGTTTCCTTCCATCCCTCTGGAAACATCATTTTCTACTCCCTCACAGGAATAATTCGCTTTATGTTATCAAAGCTCATGCACTTGTACCTGCCTACATCAACTACCCAGTGAGGTACATACACCTGAGATGTGCCATTAGGGAGAAGAACCTAAGCAGCTGACAGGTGGCAACCACAGCAGGGAGAAAACCCTAACCCTAAGCTTGCATTTAACATAGTTCAAGCCATCCCTCTTTATATTAGACTTCCTTCCTCTAAATAAAAAATTCCATGATCTCCTCTTTTTCTTTCATAGTTGTCTAGTCCTTTCCTGCCGTAGGTGCCTATTCCAAATTACTTGTTTGAATTAAAACTCTTCAGAAGGAGAGTGGGTGTCACATTTCAGTTAGTGTCTCTAAATTTTGTGTGTTGGTCATCTTTTGTCCTTCCCTGTATGTGTCCTACAAATCCAGAAAAAACAAGGGCAAAGATCTTATGCACTAGCATATGAGAGGGCTGCAAACAATAGAACTCTGACCTTTTCTCAGGCACTGAAGTACGGAGGGTAGGCAGAAGTATGCCGTTTCATTGTTCAGGGGTTTGAGTATTATCACACCACACATTTAAATTTTATAAGGGAGAAAGCTGCATCAAGATTTTAATAGGAGCTACTATGCACGGACAGACTTCAGGGCAAGAAAATAATCTGGAAATTGTCTCCATGGGGAAGAGAAACATATCAGTTAATCTCTGGGAGATGCGGGGGATTTTGACTTTCAGATCCTGCTAAGCTCAGAGTTGGATCGTCCTCCTGGTGAGAGGTAAGACACTGAAGATATTTTGCCTCAAGACAGCAGCTCCTGTTTTTCATTTCTTTTGTCTCAGGCCAAAGCAAGATCGTGCTTTCACCCGTGGCAGCAGGCCTTTCCTTTTACCCTCTTTCCCTCTAGGCACAGCCATCGCTACTTGGCTGTAGTCACCACGAATAACTGTCACCAGACTCGGTTGTGGGGGTTTATTTCACCTTTGCACAAGTGGTTGCGATCGCATTGCATCCACAGAGATGTTCTACATGCATTTGTGATCACATTCGTTAGGAAGAGGGTAGCATGTGGCACTGAAATGGCAGTGCTGTATAAAATCCTGTTAACCTGTCACCACATGAATTTGGTGGGCTTCACCAGCTGCACCGTTTTTTGATCTCGTTTCTAACAAATCTCACTAAAATGTCACCCTGTTGAAAGGGAGACATCAGCTTAATAGGACTTACCTGTCTTTCTCCACAGAAGGCATCTTGATGTGCGAGTAGCAGAAATTGGGGAAGCCTGCGTACGGTGAGTGGTATCTAATGCTTTGGCTGCCTTTGGAGTAGTACTTACTTACTCTTTGCAATTAAGGCAGGATTCACAGCAGAGGTAGTAAATCACCATAGTCATACCCCAAAACTAAGAAGTATAAAACAGGATTAGTTTGCTAATATTACTATCAGAATAATATTTGGGAGCTTGAACTTGAATTTTTAAAATATAAATAGAAGGGGGGGAAAACCAAAGCAAACTATTTACGGCAACAAAAAACCACAATCCGACACTCTTCTAGAAGGTGTAGTAGTGCGTTAGGTGTGAATTATAATGCAGTATCTTCTGGATTAAAATGAATAGTATATGGAAAAGTAAATGTGTTCCAAAAGTGTGAAATTCAGTTTCAAGTATTACAACCACAATACTGAGGCGTATAATTTGAATTTAATACACAAGAAAATATACAGAAGTTACTGTCCAAATTTGCATGGGAAAAACCTCCAAGGAGTTAAAAAAAAAAAAAATCAATACATTTTATTTGTACAGCTAGTAGATGCAGAGTCTCTTACTCTCATGACACCTGGATTCAGTTCCTAGCAGATCACAAAGGCCAATTGTGTAATTTAGTAAGTCACTTAATATAGATGAGATTCAGCTAAGGAGCCTTAGTCTTTCTTAATGATGTTTTCAAAAGTGTGAAGAGGCCTTGATTGGAGAAGTGTAAATACATCCTGCCAAAATAGACTAAGGAAGCCTTAGTGCTAATTAGAACTGGTTGCTCCATGCTTTAGTTGCAAATGTAAAGGACATCTCCTTAACCTCATTGGGATATCGAAAGGATGGCTTCACTGATGTGTGGAAAGCTGACAAAGACCAGGGGGAGAGAGACAAAGTGCTGCAAGAAGTTTCCAGCTGATGTGAGTTGTCATAGCAGAGACACCAGAAGGATCGGCTAGAGGAACCAGGTTTAAAGAAAGTTTTAATCGATAATTAAAAAGGGAAGAACTGAAATGAATGTCTATTGTGTATTAAGACTTAACCTGACTTTTCAGACAACATCTGCTGAAGGGTGCTTTCACCGTTACAGGCCCCTGGATGATGGAATCGTGCAGGAATGCAAACATTTCCTACAATTTCCTCTGGCAGGCTCTTCTTTGAAGTTCTGATCCTGCAAGTGTAGTAGAAGACACGATAATGACAATAAGAATACTTCTAAATGCTCCGTATATTAGAGATATGGTGTGTGACTCACCACTTAAAACTAGCTTTTCTGGACATATGTATGTTTACATAAAATTGCACTGAAAGAGTAAAGCCTAATGGATCAGGCTCGGTGGTATTACTGCTCTGAGTTTTATCTGTGGTCACTATACTAGCAGGAAATATTGTGCCTGTGGTTTCTACATCCTGAGTGGAAATCTGGAATTCAATAAAATACGGTCTCATTACAGCATACCTGTCTCCAACATATGCTCTCATTTTAGTGTTTCTGTACATACAGATAGCTCAGATTTATCTTCTGAGTGACAAAGCTTATCCTGTTCACCGCAGAGTATGAGAAACCTTTTGCTGAGCTTTGAAATCTTGAAAGTTTTGAAATCTTAAAACTGTATACATGTTGTCACCCCATTATGGCAGAACATTAAGAAGCAGATCAGAATTTCAGATTGTGGTATTTTGAGACAAAAAGGAAACAGTAGAGTATGAACAAGGATCAGTCTCCAAGGGTCGGTGTTCTCCTGGGTTAAATATGACACAAGCTAGCTGTTCACAAAAAAGGTACAAAGGTGATAGAAGTAGAATATGGTATTATATTATACAAGATAGTGTAGCAATAACAAACACGTCAGCTTCACAAGTCACTGCTATAAAACACAACCAGGCCTAGAGGAGGCCACAGCATTATATATACCTTACACGTCTCCTCCCCCAGACCTAGGAGTTTAAGGGTCACATACCTTTCTATTATTGTCATTAAATTAGGTCTGATTTAAAGAGTCTACTGACAAGCAAAGCCCAGTTTATCTAGCTTTTTGGGAGCTAACCTTACTACCTCAATTTCCTGATTTTATGCTCTCCCAATTAAATAGTTTTAATGTCATCCCTTGGTCTCTTCAAAAGCTGCCCACCAAATCATGTACTCTAACAACCTTACTCTTCACTTCCTTTTATAGATTATCTGCTGTCTCTTAGCCAAGAATCCCTTTTAAATCTAGAAAGCTTTACTTTCCCTTTCCTAACCCTTAATTACACTCCACAGGATTCTCCTGACTGAGCTAACAGCTGTCCTTTATCCTGCTTGACAACACCCGATCCTCATTCCCACCGGTCTGCTGATCTGTTCCGAAATACCTGGTGTTGAAGTGATCAGACCTAAAAAGGGGGTTAGCTGCCTCTGCTGGTTTGAAAGATCCGTGTGTTCTCTCCCGTCGGCTCGCTGGCTCTTCCACCAGCCGCTCACATTTGTGCCTTGTCCTTTGCCCTGCAGAAAACCAAGCAGTGCCCTTCGGGGGGGGGGCCGGGTTTGTGACCGTGCCCATAAGTGTTCTCCGGTGACCAGTAAAACTTGTTCCATCATCAAAAGTACGTCACGAGGGATCGTAACTGCGCGTTTGGTACAGCAGGCTGTATGTATGTAGGATTTTCCCCGTCTGCCTGTACGATGTCCGCTGTTCCAGTGCAGCTGGGGAATTCCCGCCGCGAGCCCTGGCCCCCTCGTAGTTCAGGTATGTGATGGATTCACGCTCCCGTGTATTGTTCGTATGTGACTTCTGTCAAAAAGGACGTTCGCAGACGGTTGACTTACCCTGAAGTGTTTCCTCACCGCTCGGTATGAGCTGGGGGTTGGCAAACTCCAAAGCGTACTTTGGGACTCCAGGGTGAGTCCCTGGGGAAAAGGCGCCGGCTCTGAAGACGGGTATTTTAGATCCCCCGCCATCATTCCAGGGCCACGCGGTGACACGGTTCCACGGTGCCTGCTCATTTCCATCACCCAGAGTCTGTGCTTGCGGGAGGGAGGCGTGGACGCGATGGAAGCCAGCTCGTTACCTGGAAGGAGCGAAGAGAAACCTGTTAGCCGAAACGACCCCGTCCCCTCACGGGTACCCCACTCTGCCCTGCCGCCTTGACCCACTTTGTCCTGTTTGATGGAGCAGAGGCATCCTCGGGGCCTTGCTCCGGAGCCACAACCTTGCCAAGAGGAGCAGCAAGAGGAGGGGGCAGCAACATTTATCCAGTGTTGCAGAGCAGCCGAAGGCTGCGTTAAGACACGGTCCCTTAATTGGGAGCTTTGGTGTTGCAAAAAGGTGTGTATGCGCCAGGTGAGTCCGGAACGGCGCAGGCTGTGCTGTCTGGGCTGATAAAGGCTCTGGGCTGATAAAGGCTCTGGGCTGTGGTGTGCCTGAGCTGAGAAGCCGCAGGGACTTGACCTACCCCTAGATCGGGCAAGGTACTGTAGGTGGAGGAGGGGAGGCTGTGGAAGATTTTTGGCTTGTTGGTCATTCTCCAGGGAGTGAGAAGGGAATAGCGCGAGGTGCAGGAGGAGGCGGAAGGGGGAGGCGCGGGATAGGGGATGGCTTTTTGAACAGGGGAGAGGAAGGAGGGCAAAACAATTCTAAAGAGCGTATAAGGAGCAGTTGTGTCTTGGGAATGAATAGCCGGTTAATCCTATATAAGAATTTTTGTGTCAATCTTTAGTGAATCACAGGAAATTGGAAAGGCTGATGTCTTAACAGTGGTAAGTCACAGAGATGCTCTAAGCAACTGTAGAAATCTGCCAATATTTTCTTTTTTAGAGTCACTTGATACAAGACTATTGAAACAAACAATCATTCCCTGTCTCATTAAATCCATTACAACGAGATAAAATTTCCAATGGCTTCAGCTAAATGTTTGCAGTAAGAAGCAAATTTTCAGCTCGTGAGTGGGCCTACAAGTTAATAGAGTCTTTGCTATTACATCACCACAGACAGTAGAAAAGATTAAATGAGTTGTCAGTATTGTATTCCTCCTCTACTGGTTCACTTTCAGCAAAACTGAAACTTTGTCTGACTTCAAAGAAGCTATTTTAAAAATCACAATTTTCAGGAAGGAATGACGTTATTTTGCCTGCTTCACCAGAATGAATGCTCCTCTGCTGCGCATAAACGAGCTGCTTGCCCTAGTTGAACAAAAGCTACGCTGAGGGCTTTGATCAGTGTTGACAGTGTTCCTGCAGTATTTCAGTGTCTCATTCCTTTGTGCTTTCTAGAACCACTACAAATGACATTGGTTAAGAGAGAGTGTAAATTGCAATAAGATGGCCATCACCAGGGAGTGCTGAATTGGTCTGTTGCAAGGATTCTTTCATTATTAATTTCACTGCTACAGATTTTTTTTGGTTTAGTACTTTCTCAGGACAAAGAGATCCTTTATGAGCTCCTTACAGCACCACTCATCTATATGACAAAATTTGTCCACTTTAGTCCACAGAAACTCCTTTTACATTAACGACACACCAGTGCTTTTTTTTTAAAGGCTTGCATTCCACGCTGGGCCGGAGACAAGCAGGAAATCTGTCACTAATTTCCTTCCAGCCAGCTCCCACTGCCTTCTCTCAGCCTGCTTAATCCTCCGTCCATTTCTTCTTTTTCACTTTATCTTCCGAAGACAGACCGGGTTCTCTTAGCTTTGTTCCTGGGTTTCTGCAAGGTATTCTTCATCCTCCTCTCCCAGCTCCAAGCTGGCACTTGGCGGAGGAGGCGGGTCGCCTGCTCTCCCTGCAGTACCTGGAGCGGCTCCGAGGCTCTCGCCCGCCTCGTGAGCGTCGATTTCCTCGCTCGGCACGTCTCCTCCCTCCTGCCCAGACATCCTTGTTCTCACCCGTCTCCGCACTGCGTCCGGTGCATCCAAAGCTTTGCTTCCCCTTCTCACACCTAAACCATTCCTCTCAATAACTTCCCCCCTCGCCGTACGAGAAACCCCTCTGATCCTCCTTGTCCAGTCAGCAGCTCCTCATCGGACGGCGTGCCTTCGGGAGCTGCGTATTCCCAATTCAGCAATTCCCGCCCGTTGCCGCAACGCGCCCGTCCCCTCGCGTCTGGCCGCTGGCCGAGGGAGCCAGGCCGGCTGCTCCCGGCTCTCTCGACGGCTCCGGACCTTCGCTGCTTTCTGCCTCTCGCTCATTCTGCTGGCTCAGCAGAACTCTCCCCCGGCTTATTTCACTTGTCTCTTTGGAGCCTTTACCTTGTTCGTGGTTCTCTATCCTTCTGCATCTTCTTTCCTGCTGTTTCTCGGCCTCATGCGTTTTTTGTGTCGCTTTGCGCCTCAGGCTTCTGACGTAGAAAGCCCTGCTCTTCCCCCAATGCCCTTGAGTTTTCTCGTGTCCACCTTAATAGTGTCTCTCAGCTGCTGCCCCAGAGAGAGTATTTTTTCCAAGTTAGAAAACTCTTCAAAACACAGCTTTAGTGAAGCTCTTCCACCTCCGCTTTAGAAGTGAGGGGGAGTGCACTTGAGAGAGGTATTTTTGCAGATGTAGAGCCCTGTTCTATACTGTCCTCTGGGGCTCACAGGTTGGGCATCTAAAGGCTGGCAGACTCCATATAAAGTCACTTTTGAACGTTTGGGCAAACGGTTTAAACCCTTCCCTGTCTTATTTACGTGCAATTCTAAAGTATTTGAAGGACTTCTTCGCACTTAATGCAAGGCTAAAATTGCTGTAAACCTTACCTGTTGGTGCTCCCTAAAGAAAGAAAAAAAGTTTTATTCAGTTACAACCCTGTGAAAAATGCATGTCCGCTTTTAATCCCAGAATGACAATTGCAAAAAAATACCTAACTTGAGGGAGTGGGTGCAAAGCAAATATATGAGGAGCAGGCATGAGAAAAAGTTAAGCTTCCCTTTCTCTCTTTTATGCTTCTCCTTTACCAGTGCTGTGGAGACCGAAAATAGCTCCACTCTCGGTGATGTCATCACCATCAGAGGCACGCTGTCAGCTTAATTTGTTTTCTGACTTCAGCAGGGGAAATAGAATCTGACTGCTGACTCACTTGTTAGCTCCGAAGTAAAGCAGTTGTGTTTATTTCTCCTATCTGGCCACGACTTTGGGTCTTTAAATACTCCCCCCACCTTTGCAGCAGGTACAAGTCCTCCCATCCGCGAAGCAAAAAGGAAACAAAGAGTCTGAAATAACTCCGCACTTTGTTAGCCTGGGGAAAATGTTGTGCAGAACAGGAATACGTAAGATTTTTGCAGAGCCGCCCTGCTGAACGGTTTCCTTCTTTCACAGGAGGCCACAGCGGTGGTCTGGGTGTCGGTGTCCGGGGCTCCGAGTGGTTTCCTCACCTCAGGAGCCGCGGGTCGGCTGCAGACCCATCGTTGGGGTGCCGTTATTTTTCGTCCTTGGCCTGCCCCCGAGTGTCTCTGCAGGCTGAAGCGAAGGAGTCTCCTGGGAAGTCAGCGTGCAGACGGACCCGCTTTTGTCCCTTTCGTTATCCGTTGTTTTCCGTGTGCCTCTGAGGTTGGGCAGATTTTCTCTTGCCCACAAAGAGTGTTTTTGATGTCTACGTGACATATTTTACACATATTTTAAGGGGGGGGGAAAAAAAAGGTCACAGTTTAGTTTGGACTGGCAAAGTAGCAGCAAACAGAGGCTTTTCCCGACAACATACTTTTTTCGGCTCTCCTTCTTTATTTAAGTACCCAGGGGCCAGATCCTCTGCTGGCAGAAGATGAGAAGGGCTCCAGCTTTTTTAACCACTTTGCATCTTCTGGGGATTTAAAGCTTTGACTGCCACTGCCTCGCCTAAGCAAAGTGGAGTTGTGTCCATAATGCAAAGATAAGGCATACTTGAATGCAACGAATGGCTCTAAATATTTAGAGCAAGGAAGAACGCAAACAAGAAACAATAATAAGAAAAAAAGATACAGATTGTTTCAGTCGTGTGGTTTTCCTCAGGATGTTTAAGTAGCGTTGCCTTAGTTTCAATTTATTTTTTTGTAATCCTTAGAAGTTATTTAATATCAGATCTAATCTTATTTTCTGCCTTTAGCTTGTTTGGTTTTAGTTCCTCCTTCTAGAGGTTTGGTTGGGAGCTACTCCTTGCTGATATTTTACCCTTTTGTTAAGATGCAGGAGGAAACCATGCTGCCATATTTCTAAATTCTCATGGACTCAATGAATCGCTTTTTTATTTGTCACACTTTTAATGATGTGCATGCATTTTAATGATAGAACTGCGTATTTCTGCAAGAAAAAGCAAGGAATTCTAGAAATTTATGTGACAACAACATTAACGATACTCTTTTATAACTCTTCCCCCCGGGATTAATTTCAATTGTAGAATGTATCTTCTTATAAACAAACTGTGAAAACTGATGGCAACATTTCATTTAAATACCAGGTACATGGGAAGGTAATGTACTAGTACATTAAAATGAATACAATTCTTTTCCCATTGAAGCCATAGGCATGTTTCAAATAAATACCTACAGGAGTAAAACTCAATCTAACTTCTTAACTTTCATTTTATAATGGCAAAGTTGATCCACAGAGGATTGCTGCACAGCATCCTTCGGCTTAAGAGCTGTCAGAACAGCTCTCTGGTGTAGCAGCATGCGTTTAACAGACGTTGCCTCTGTGCTCGGCGTCGGATGCTGGCTCTGTGGGCATTTCCAGGGTGGTATGGAGACGTCTGTGTCATTCTAACGCTGCAGACCACGGCAGTCTAATTTAATCCTGCTTTGGGAATCCCCCCAGGTTCAGGACAGGATGAATGCAGGGTGAAGAAGGTTTGCAATGACTAGCTTAGCTGTTTATATCTCTGGCTTAAATGGACTACACCAATATACACATTTTCTGTGAAAACGTCCAAGTATTTCTTTTCCAGCCTGTAATGATTAATGAAGATCAATGCATACTTCCTTTTACTCATGGCCTGTTAAAGGACTTCAACTTAGAGAACCAAAATTTCCATGCTTCACGGGCTCTGTGTCATAAACAAGACGGGGAGAGACTTCATCTTCCATCCCACAGTAGCATCAAAAAGGTTAATGCTTAGCCTTGCTTTTTAGCTCTGCATACAGTTTGGTGAACTCTTCTCATAAACTGCTCTGCATCCTATAAAATGGCTTATACTTATGACTTTTGAAAGGCAAAGACCACTGAAAGCTCATGTCAGAAGTTTTGTCTGACGAAGAACCAAATAAACTTTAAGTAGAAACCTCAGGATTTGGCCCAGAGAAAGCTCAAGTAAATAATTCTTCACTGTTACTACTGGCAGATACTGAGCTTGGTAAACAAGCTGAAGGAGATTTCAGCTAAGAAAACAGTATCTGGAAAATAAAAAATGATAGAAATAATAAGTAAACAGCATTACAAGAATTAGGAACTCAGCCTTCTTGATGGACAGATTGTTTTTAAATTGTTCAAACCCATAAGCGTTAGTACTTTTTCAACCATATTATTGTTCTATTTTGTATTTGGTGATGTTAAAAAAATTGTAATAACTGATTTGAGTCTCGTGCCTTCATAGGGGTGTGTCGTGGTTTAACCCCAGCCAGCAACTAAGCACCAGGCAGCCGCTCGCTCACTCCCCCCACCCAGTGGGGTGGGGGAGAGAATCGGGAGAAAAAAGTAAAACTCGTGGGTTGAAATAAGAACAGTTCAATAGAACAGAAAGGAAGAAAATAATAATGGTAATAACAACAATAATCCAATGACAATAATAATAATAAGAATGAATATACAAAACAAGTGATGCACAATGCAACTGCTCACCGCTCACCGACCAATGCCCAGTTAGCTCCTGAGCAGCGATCCACCCTCAGGCCAACTCCTCCCAGTTTACATACTGGGCATGACATCACATAGTATGGAAAACCCCTTTGGCCAGTTTGGGTCAGCTGCCCTGGCTGTGTCCCCTCCCAAATTCTTGTCCCCCTCCAGCCTTCTTGCTGCCTGGGCACAAGAAGCTGGAAAATCCTTGACTTTTAGTCTAAACATCAGTGTGTTATCAACATCCTTCTCCTACTGAACCCAAAACATAACACTAGACCAGCTACTAGAATGAAAATTTACTCCATCCCAGCTGAAACCAGGACAGGGTGTGTTCAAACTAACAATTTCTACATCTAAAGGCTGGAGGAGCATAAAGGACACCTAAGCCATTTCCATGTTTGATACTGTGTGCATTAGCTAAACATGCATACAAAATGCAACAGAAGTGAAGAAACTACAGAAAGAAAATTCTTTTTGCCTTGGGCACTATGTAATTTTGCCTTACAAAACAGAGGAGGGCCCGAGTTTCCTAATGGGAATGTCTCAGATCAAGCCCTCATATAAGCTACGTGTTTGTTTCATCCATTGGTTCCTGGCACATCTACTTATTTGACCTGCTGCTCCTCTCTCAGGGGCCAACAATTTGTAGGAGCAATATTCAAAACAGTACCCGGGCAGCACCTGACCTGCGTGCTTTATAGTTGTCAGCAAAGCAGAAGAAATATAATTTCCATAGAGTGTAAGAGCTCTCGAGCCCCAGGTGTAAGAAATCAGGAGAGGAAGGCGAGAGACTGGCTTGGATGGGTCAAGTCCTGCTGGCCAAACTAAAGGGCAAGAAGGGAATGCACAGGCAGTGGAAGCAGGGACAGGTATCCTGGGAAGAGTTATAGGGATGCTGCCTGGTTGTGTAGGGACGGGGTTGGGAAAGCCAAGATGCCAGGCAAGGGGCACAAAGAACAATAAGAAGGGCTTCTGCAGGTGTGTCAGCCAGAAAAGGAAGGTCGAAGAAAGCGTACCACCCCCTGACGAACACAACTGGCAAACTGGTAACAGCGGACGAGGAGGAGGTTTGCCGATGACACCCAGCTGAGCGGTGTGGCTGACGCGGGGACAGGACGCCGTCCGGGGGGACCTGGGCGAGCTCAACAAGTGGGACCGTGGCAACTTCGTGAGGTTCAACAAGGCCAAGTGCGAGGCCCTGC
>JAVJGG010000260.1:0-12837 GCA_035590195.1 Aviceda cuculoides
CTGAACTCAAAACACAGCACTGTACCAGCTACTAGGAAGACAATTAACTCTATCCCAGCTGAAACCAGGACACCATTATTAAATTGCTCTTATCTCAGCCCATGAGTTTTACGTTTTTTTCCTGATTCTCCTTGCCATCCCACTGAAGGAAGGTGACACACGGAACAAACTTTACAGCTCGGAGAGTGAGTTATAAAGCGAGGATGTTTATTCCGGCGCCGGGGTGCAAGGGGATTTCTCCTCAAAGCTTGCACACTGTCTCCGCAAGTAGCTAGATATTTATTACACCAGGGCATAAATATTCATAGGGGTTACACAATAGAAAATATACATATGTGTAAGTTGGGGCGGGGTTAGTTCAAAAGTTTCTGTCAGCAGTTCTAAAATGTTTATGTCATCTTGCACAGGCTCAGATCTGTCTCTGGTGGTCATTTACTTCTTCAGGGGTCTTATCTTCCTCTTCTTTTGTCCTCTAGTGAACTTCAGTTATTCACACATGCTCTCTTCTTACTTGGTGATTTCAGCATTTTTTAACAAGTTCTGTGGTAAGACTAACATTGTAGTTTCCGTTATCTCTCCCTTTGTCTGGCATGTCAGTCCTTGACCAATACCAGTCCCTGATAAGATTAACCCTTGACAGATGCCACAGGCACCAGGCCCTGGCAAGCGAGCCTTGAAAGAACAAACAAGGCCAACAGATTTATTAAACATTTAAGTGGTCAAAAGGCAGATAGTTATTTCCCTGTATCAGAGGAGGAGTGAGCAAGTGGCTGCGCGGTGCTCAGTTACTGGCTGGGGTTAAACCATGACATGCAACATGAGGAAAAGATAGTAGTTTTGTTTTATTTTACAATGAAACTGAAGTGCTTAGTTTCTATATCAGTGCAGGCAATTCAAAGCACTTGGATAAACACAAGGAACATAAAGTTCCAAATCTAACACTTCCATGTGAAGAGTTATTAGCCCCATGTTATTTAAATGAAAACATGAAAATAGGCTTGATAGAAATCCCAAAGTGCTTGGTAGAGGTAATTTCTATTGACTTTCTTCTTTATTCGAATATGTTTTTAAATTCTGCAGATGCCCACCTGCAGCCTGGGGAGAGAGGAGCCCATGCCGGAGCAGGGCGATGCCCCCAAAGATGGCTGTGACCCCATGGGAAAGCCCACGCTCGAGCAGTCTGTGACTGAAGATGGGCCTGTGGAAAGGACCTGTGCCAGGGAAGTTCATGAAGAACTGCTGCCCGTGGGACGGACACCATGGTGGAGAAGGGGAAGAGTGAGGAGTCTTCCTCCCACTGAGGAGGAAGGAGCAGCAGAGACAAGGTGTGGGGAGCTGACCCCAACCCCAATTCTCCATCCTCCTACACTGCTGGGAGAGGAGGGAGAGAGAACTGGGAGTGGGGTTGAGGCGGGAAGGAGGGAGGGGTGGGGGGAAGGTGTTTTTAAGGTTTGAGTTTACTTCCTAATATCTTTTTTTTTATTTGATTGATAGTAAATTAAATTGATTTTGTTTGTTTCCCCAGGTTGAGCCTGTCTTTTACCTGTGATCATAAGTGGTGAGTGATCCCTCCCTGTACTTGCCTTGACCCATGGAGTGTTTCTTTACATCTTCTCTCCCTCATCCCACTTGGGGCTGGGACGGGGGGAGGAGCGAGCGAGAAGCTTTGTGGTGCTTTGTTGCCAGCTGGGCTTAAACCACAACATCCATCTACCAGAGGGAGATAGACACAAATTTTTCTTCCCAGAGGTAAAGATGAGAGCAGAGACTTGAACATGCATGGTCAGCTGTCTAAAGGAGTCCCCTAACCACAGGAACTATCCTGAGTTATCCTGAATTCATTGTCCTGAATTATCTCAATAAATTGTCCCAAGGAATATTGAAAAAAAAGCAGAAGGACTGTGATTTTTGTTTTGATTTATCACCCCTTTGTGTAAACTGCATTTAGCTGAAAGTTTCCTGACTAGCTTTGTCTTTCCTTCTTAAATGATTCTCTATTTGCTGCCATCACCATCACAATACCTGGGCAGGCCATTTTTGTGTTTACTGCCATAAAGTTCCTCACCAGTTAAATTCTTTGCCTCATTCCCATTCTACACACAGAAAATGAGGACTAAAAGCCATATGACTTTAGGCAAGTACCGTAGTAGTTGCACTGTCCTTCTGCTATAATTTCTTAAAGCAAATCAGTAAACAGTTGCTGGCAGTGGAGATTTCTGTAGAGTGTGAAATAAAAAAGAATTATTATTTTCAGTTCATAACATAATTTTCTTTTCAAATTAATTTTTAAATGTTGTTATGATTATTTTATATTATTTTTTAATCCTTTTATTCCATATAGTGCATTTGATAGATTATATTCTGATAGAAGTGAAAGATACACTCAAAATATTGTAATTAATGTGGTCCAGTGAAGTTTCTCTCTCCTACATTTCCTGGATTAGAAAAAAGACTCATTTTATTACAGTTCCATTCCTGTCTGTAGTTGAAGCATGGTAGTTTTGAACAAATAAAATGGAAGGAAGGAAGGTTGGCAGAGAGGCAGGGCCCAGAGCCAGACAATAGTGAATAGTGTAACCAATGGATTCAGCTTAGGAAGCTGGGAGGATAAAAACTATTTAGTGTGTAGGCCATAAGTAGACATATCAGTGGAATGTGATTTTTAAAACATTCTTGATGATTTAAACCCAGTCTCAACAGTCCTCTAGTTTCCTATTTATGACGATCTTGACGTTCCTTGTGGAAGGGTTAATCTGCTCAAGGTTCATATCTCTTGTTTTCATTTGTCAGAAACTAGGAGACAAGAGCACCCTAGCAGTTACATTACTATAGTCCCATGCTCTGGTAAAGTGCTTAAATGCTGTCCTGAAGACAGCACATATTTTCCTGATTCAGGGCCATGAACAAGCTTTAAGATGACAATGTGCTGGGTGCCTTTAAAGTAGAATCTATAGTCTAGGCATGGTGCTTTTCTTTATATTCTGCTCAATCAATCTCCATAAAACTCAGTTATAATTCTAGCTCAAGTGTAGATTCCCAGAAATGATTTACTCTTCATAATTTAATCTGAAAAGTAGATGCCTCATAGAAGTGCTTACATACGTTAGCTAGGAGCATTGTGGGTAGATGGGAGTGGATAATAAATTGCACTGCTGCCATACATACCTCACAAAAACTAGCATGTCAGAGAATCACCAGCAACTCATAACTTGCTTCTTTCCAAAAATTTTGGGAAACATGCTTTTATTCAAATCCCTGAGAGTTTTGTCTTTAAGGGAGGGAAGAATGGACTTTATCCAAAGGCTGAACTGAAGCTATTTTTGAATAATGAAGACCATATGTACAAAAATGTGCACCCAGCTAGAGCCCTTACTTAGTCACCAGGAGGTATTTGTGTTTATCCATGCTGTAGTACTGTGGGCTCACTCAAAATTTTGGTATTACTATAGCTGAATGACATTTTGCCACAGTTTATGTCTAGGCTGATTGCTATCCTTTCCTTTACATAATTCACCAGAAAACAAGAACAGAAGTAAATAAAAATGGCAGCATTTCCCAGAAAGGCAGAAATTCCACAGCATGAGAGAAGAAAAAAAAGCCACATTCTCCCAGAAATCATATCATCAAACCAGAAGCAGAATCAACTTTACTCAAGGACTTGCTGCCCAACTAGCCAGCAGAAGCTCTATTTATAGACATGAATATAAAACATTTCACACCACAAATGTATACAGGTTCACTACTTTCCCAAAGAAATTTAAACTTCATTTGAGGAATTAAACAAATTCGTGCTTCAGCACCTGTTACATGGATTATGTGCAATGGGGGGTAGCTGAGCTGGTACATCCAGCCAGAAATAAGGCAGATTCTCTATACAGTATCCAGTTTGCCTTCACTGCAATTTCCTCCTGCATTAGAGGAGACAGACGTCATCCTTATGGCTTCAAGATTATTCAAGTTTTAACCATCTCAGCACTTCCCTCATATGCCTCTTAATACAACCTGACCTCATGAAACAGATGTATTTTTATTTATTTACTGTGAGACAGAAGAACAGCCCTATCATAGCAATATCTGCCAGTATTTGTTTTCTGTTCAAACAAAATTGGATAGGAAACAACTCCCATCCTAGCAAAGTCCCATCCGAGTCAAAGCAAGCTGCTACACCATTCACTTAAAATAAGTTAATTTTCAGAACTGAAACATGAAGTCAGGAGTGTGAGTAAGGGTGTGAAATGGTTACAAAAAAGAAAAACCGAAAAATTCTGTAAGTTCATGACTAAGCTACAAATCCTCTGCAGTGTAGCCCCATATATGTAAACATGCATTTGTCCTGCAAACATAAGTCACCAAACATGTGGCTCTCAAGCAAGCATGAGCTTTATACTGAATTGTCTAAGATTTATTGAGTGATGACTTAAATCCAGAATATAGACATGGAAGATGTGTGGTAAAATGAACACAACTGCAGCATCCTAAAAATGTCCTAAAGGCATTACCCTACAGACAGACACTTCAAGAAGTGAAACTGCCAGTGATGAAAAGAGGAATTAGGCATGGCTTAAGTTACATGGTCCTTCTACCCATAAATCAAGCAGTAGTCCCCAGGAGTCCTCAACAGCTGAAACAAATGCAGATTTCAGGGAGTGTAGACTCCCTGAACAAAGCATTTCTTCCTAAAGAGAGTTTCCAAAGCTTTTTCAAGGAGCAGCACTGGGATTCCCTGGATCCTGAGGTCTGTAGAAGACCCTTTTGTCCAGCTCTGTAGAAGAGCTGAACTGCTTACCCAGAGTTGGCCAAAACCCATGAAAACAGCAGCACCAAGCAGGTCTTTTGGAACCAAACACCTGCAGAGGATTTGTAGCTACTCAGTGAACAGAATCACGAGTCAGGTTCAATTTGATGGCTGATTTGACAGTGAAGCCTTGGCTCTGCACTCTGCAGGAGGCATTAAATTTTCTGCCAAAACTCTGGAAAGAGTTTATGCCTGGAAAATTAGTCCAAACAATACAACAAGTCTTTTTTTGCTAAGAGTTCTTGAGGAGGAAACATTCTGTTGAGACTCAAATGAGTGCAGCTGTTGTATTCAAAGTGACCTACATATACTGGATCCAGCCTCTTTTGTTTTTCTTCTGTTGTTTTCATCTGTTGTTTGGCTGAAGGATTACATGGAAAAAAAGCTCTATTCTTTCACCTTCATTTAAGAAAGGCATTCACAAGCTATATGTTCTGGAGGCAATAATAAAAGTTTTTTAAAGTTTTGCAACTGTTTTTAAAAATGATGGCCATGGATAATCATCCTCATCTCTTGATTTTTAAACCAAATAAAGCGGCATCTTCACTGTTCTGCAGGAAGACCTGCTCCAAGCCCACACAACATAGAAATGCTGAACAAATGCCATGACTGAAACCACTGTTAGCAGTTATTCCAGGGAAATATGAAGCAAAGCCAGGGTAGCTGATCAGTCAGAAGCTGGTCACTCCCCATAAATCTCTTGCTTCTCATATATGAACACTATGTTCCAGGATTGCCATATATGGTAAAGACAAGCTTGTATACTAAAAAAAAAAACCATGTAGAAAGTAATGTTTTTATTTCTTCATTGTCAATGGTTTCTATGGTGTGAATGGAGGAAATTAAGCTCAAGAAGAGCTGAAAACCAGGAGCCAATCGATCAATACCAGGGGGTAATCTGATGCAGGAGATGTTGCCTGGAATGGTTAGAGTACAACTGTAGGATGTAACAATTTCATTAAATGCTGTTTTAATAGCAAAATTAGAGTCAAAATAGAAAACTCTGACATCCTGAAGAGAGGGACACCCCCCCCCCCCCAACCTCAAACTGTACAGGTATTTTTAGCAGGTTGCCTTTCAGAGAGAATAAATTACTTGAGAGTATGAACAGATTATTTATCCATTTTTAAATTTCTCTACATTTATTCATAGCTTTTTGACTAAATATTAGGTAATCTAGCTTTCTGCTCAGACAACGCATGTCTGCTAAAATCAGTATCACAATGTTACAAAATCTTAAGGCTAGGTGTTATGGGTTAATAAATATGTAACTTCAACAAACTCTCCCCCAGATGACTGCTTCTACTATTGATACGACAGCCATAAAACGCCATGCTTCCATATAGTCTTACAAATTATGTTTAGTGCTACCATAGGATCTGAGTTTACAGTGTTCAGCTGAAGCTATCTGTTCTTAAGTACTAAGAGAATATTGAAAATCTGTTTAAGTTAGCATTGAACTCTGTTTTCCAAAATAGAAAGCAACAGAAGAATTGAACAAAGTCTGGTTTTCTCTGAACCAATAGGAAGAAAAGAGCGGAAAGTCTGAAAAAAAAGTTTAATTCAAGCCAATTTTTTGTTAGTGATAAAAATGGAAGCAACATAAAATAAAACTTTTTCTCTTCACCCAGACACCAAAGTGAGAAAGTTTTATTAAGCTTTAGAGTACGATTGTAGTGAAAATGTTCAGCTAAAGTAAATTATCATACTTTGACTAGAAGAAGGTATGACATTTATATGAGATATGGATCTGATCCAAATTGCTAAACATCATCTGGCTTTAAATCTTCTTCGTAGTATGTGATTTAATGTCTTTCTTGCTGCTTTATTATATGACACACTATTATTCTTCTGGCTCTGGAACTCAAGTGATAGAAGAGTGCAAAGTTTCTTACTCTTTTCTTAAGTAAATTTCTAATGTTCATCCATGCAGTGAAAACTTTCAAGTTATTATCCTAAGGCTTCGTATTTCTACAGGAGAGCTCAATCTGTTTATTAAGCAGCATGAATTTTCAGCTAGTAATATCTTGATTTCTGGTTGCTAAGATGACATTCCTCAAGTCCTTTGGAGATGGATTTCCTCCTTTTCCTTTTCCTTTTCCTTTTCCTTTTCCTTTTATTTGCATGATCATTGGCTAGGGAGGTAGGGGTCCAAATGAATTGCTGAATAACAAATGTAAAGAATATCTGGTCTGGGATATAAATTCTGCTGCTTTGTGAAGAGCTCGGAGTTTCCCGTTTACATTTTTACAGATTAAAGAAGGTGTCATTCTGTGTCCCCAGGGTTACTGGTAAGTGATAGTGAGGTGGTGAACAGCGTACAAGGCCCTTCTGATTGCCTGGATACTTGACTAGAGATAATCAAACAAAGTACCAATTGTATTGATGTACATATGGCTTTCTGAAAGAGCTGAAAACCTCAATGTACTACAAAATATAGCAAGAATGTTTAAAGGCAAAACTCAGCCTGAACAGTCTGTTTTACAGCATCAGATTTATGGCTTCACTATTTATAAGGTGGGGGAGGGGGGAGGAATACAATGAAATACGAAACAGACAACAGTTCTGTTGTTTTGCTGGAGCTCATCAGGTACAGGCTTGCCATCCCATAACCTTATATCTGGTATTTGTGTCTTGCCTGAAAAATGGTAGAGCTAGTCAATACAGAAGCTTTGGAGGTGACGAAGCCCATAAAACTTATTAACCTCAGAGGTAGGAAAAACAATTGAATAATTTAATTTCTGAGCACAGCACTAGGGCCTTTGTAACCTACCTTTCACAGATCTCTGTGACCTCTCCAAGATCAAAGTCTTCTGAGCCTCCGGTTAAAGAAATCATCTACTGAACAACAGTTTGCAACTCCAGATTTTAACATTGAAGTGTCCGGATTCAGTTAATATGGCAAGAACTACACTGTTGTCTTTGGCTTAAACATGGAGTGTACAAACCACTGCAGTGGGGAGCCTTTACTCGCAAGCAGATCTCACACCACAGGTATTTTAAAAGATACTGAGAAAACATATTCCTTCAGTCTAACAGAATTAGCTGCATTGTTCTTCCAGCTCATTGGAAGAAGCTATTTAGAGAGAACACATTTACTGTGAAATTGTCAGGAGACTGAGGAAACACCTTGGAAGCACCTGAATTACCCAGTTTGCTGCTGTGAGCTTTGATCTCCAAGTTGGACAATAAACCACTTTTAATTACAGGGTGCAGATTATGGGGCCTCAGTGATATGCACAGAATCTTTGCTGATGTTCAGCACAGCACTGAAAACACTTCTTTCAAACAGTCCTGCAGTAACTGTACTGCCTGTACATCCTCTGACTTGCTCAAATCCTTTTTAACTGTCAAAATCAATAGCACATTGAACTAGAAACTTTTCTTACAGGTTACAGAGCATGACATACACTGGTGGGAAGGATGCTTTTCCACATGTCCGTGTGAGTTCACTCCAACCAATCTCTGTGACACTCTTAACTTTCAGGCTGGGGGATCTTGTTGTGTCCAAATAACTTCAAACCAGAAGAGAATCAAAATGATTTAATTACTTCGAGGATCTAGACTGCAGTTTTCCCTTATCTCACATCCTTCATGCACACTCTTAAATAAACCAAATCAGCCTCCTATGATTAATTACCATGTATCAAGTCTTGCGATATCTTTTAAGTAGAATACTGTGCTGTTTGGTTTAGGACCTGGCTGAAGTCCACAGCAAGTGCATCCGTGCGTAAGGGTGAAATAACCTCTAATCAGTAACTGTCTTCATCTGTTTTGCAATTAAGTTAATCGGGGAACTTCACTGGACAGATAAATGCTCTCATTCATTCTCCTGCATTTCCCTGTCTTATGGATAAGTAATGAGTAGTTTTAACAAACTTCCTCTGTCAGAATGTCTCAACGATTATTTGTTTTTAAGACAAAACAAAACAGAACAAACTTGTCTAAATCAGGGCTCATTGATTTCCTAACAATATTTACGTAACAAGTAATTAGTTCCTTCAAATATCAGCTACAGAGCTACACAGCTACCGCTTATCAGAATACAAGGCATCAACTGATTGTATAGATGTTCCTTTTAAATAAAATAATTTCATCCGAACATAGTTTCATTTTGAACAAAGAATATCATAACATAGAAGCACAGGAAAATAATTCCACAGACCTCGCAGCTTTATGCATTTATGAGAAATAATAACCTCCTAAAAAGTTATTCCTTCAGAGCTGTTCTGGAGCATTTTTAGCTAAAAGATTTTATCATCACTTTGTTAGAATGAGTTCTTCAATGGGGAGAGTTATTTCAAACAGTTTTTGATGCATCTCTGACACAGATCAGAAGTTTCTTAAATTACACATCTGAGGAGCAAAAAAATGTTTGACATAAAAGAAGTTGAGATCATTCATAGAGGAAGAGGGAAGAAATCTGTGATGATTGTTTTTTCTCTTTTTCCCCTGCATAATAAAAAAGGCTCAGTAGCTTGAAATCATTCTCAGTGAATGAAAAACGATTTCCAAGTGGTTCTACTAAATCAGTAACACTTAAACTAGGGTGATGCCAAAATCCAGGTCATTCTGGAATTACTGACCCAGCCCTGCTCTCTTGGAAACACACAGGTTCCCCAAGTTCACCACCACTGGCGCTGGTAGATCAGAGACGGAAGAAAACTCCCTCCTCCTGTTCTCAGGAGACCCCAGCTGGAGGACTGCACCCACTTCTGGGGTTGCCAGTACGAGAAGGACATGGACCTCTTAGACCGTGTCCAGAGGAGGGGCAGGAAAATGATCAGAGGGCTGGAAGACGCCTCCCGTGAAGAAAGGCTAAGAGAGGTGGGACTGTTCAGCCTGGAGAAGAGAAGGCTCAGGGTAGACCTTACTGCAGCCTTTCAGTACATACAGGGGGCTTACAAGAAACATGGAGAGAGACTTTTTACCAGGTCCTGTAGTGACAGGCAAGGGACAATGGCTTTAAGCTGAGAGAGGTAGATTTACATTAGATATAAGGAAGAAATTTTTTACCATGAGGGTGGTAAGACACTGGAACAGGTTGTCCAGAGAAGTTGTGGATGCCCCATCACTGGAAGTGTCAAAATCAGGTTGCACGGGGCTTTGAGCAACCTGGTCTAGTGAAAGATGTCCTTGCCCATAATGGAGGGATTGGACTGGATGATCTTTAAATGTCCTTCCCAACCCAAGCCATTCTATGATTCAGTGATTCTGTGACGACCTGACAGCAGCATGATTTTTTGTTACTTTGATGATCTATGAAAAATTAAAAAATGAAGGAATGACAATTTCTCTTTATAGAAGATGATATAATTCAGAGAAACAGTCACACTGTCCAGGGAACTACCCCCTTTTTTCCCTTGAATGTTATGCCTCTAGGTAAGACAGGTTGACACCCTTTGGAAAGCCAATCGAATGTCTCTTCATTGACAAATCTATGCTGAGACATAATGTAGTTTCACCTCAGATTAATCTCTCCATATTCATCCTGAGTGAAACCACACAGGGCTCCCATGTTGCTGAATATTTAACAAGTCACTTTGAAATAATGGCTCTGTGTATGTCCCCTTCATAGCTAAGCTCCAACTGTTTCCTGACAGGTAAATGAATGTAGGCAAATAAAGTGAAACTTCAACAGTTTAGAACAGGTGTATACATGTCATTTATCTCTGAGTTATACACTTCCTCTTAGACTGATCGTTGCCTCCGGCGGCAGAAGAATTTGCAGTTTTCAGTGCCCAAACTGGGGATTCGTCACCTACCTGACCACAAAACTGGGGAGTATTGACACTGGGAAAACATTTTCAGACGGCAGCCTGCACAGCACATGCACAATATTCTTGCAGTCTATTGACTCCCTGACCTGGAGACTACACGAAATACCTACCATGAGCAGTTGTACTAAACAGTTACCTCAGAAACTTGCCTATTTGCTTTTTGAACCTATGGCATTTCTAGTCACCAGCAATGCACTGTGGCAGTGCATTTCAGAGCTGAATTACACAATATGTGCAAACTGTTTCTTACTTCTGCTGCCTGATAATAATTTGCTGTTCCTTTATTTCTGTTTACAAGATAAGGCATAGTTTATACAGATTCTCTATTATTTTATGCATGCCATGGACTTCTACCATTTGTTGCTTGAGTCAGTTCTCTTCCAGGTTGAAGCAACCTAATAAATTTAACTATTTTTTATTTGGTTTGATTTGGTTTTTTTTTCTATCATGGTTTCATATCCCTAAAAATCCTTGAAATCTTTTTGTGTTGCCTCTATAGTTCTACTATAAACTTCTTGAGATGCTGGGACGCAAACTGCACACAATATCCAAAATATCATCTCAGATTTATGGAGCTGTCTGATAATGTTTTCTGTTGCATTCTCTGTTTCTTTCTAAGAATGCCTAATAGTCTAGTTAACAATTTTTGACTGCTGCCAGGCAGACAACTGCCAGGTGGGGAACTGTTGCAGTGACTCCTGACACCTCTGCTGACGATTAACACTTCATTGAGAAATTGTATGTGCATACTTAGAATTGTTTTTTCAATATATACATCTCTTTTCATTTACTGAAAACAAATTTATCTACTATCTAGCCCCCATCAGATGACCTTCCTGCAACTTTTTGAACTAATAACTCATATTTAATTTAATAACTAATATTGAAACTTTTGCTGTCCTCCTTAACTTGGCACCAGCAGTGAACCTTATCTTTGTTTTCATTCTGGTTTGGAATGAAGTAAGTTTGAAGCAGAATGATCCCTGCAAAATTGTTCCTGTACAGCTCCATAATTACACTTAACAATTCTGACTAACAGAGTGTAATAGGCTATAAACTGCAGAGTTCTCCTTTACATTCCTGAAGGTTGAGGACATGATTTTTAAAGACTGAGAAACATGCAGAAGCAGGGTATCTTTCCAGTGTGCAATGAAGAGTCTGATATGCTGAGCAGTTGTCTAGGCAGAAAGAATGTCTGAAGTGCTTGTCCTTGAACCATTTCAACATTTGAGCTGCACTGGAGGTATGGGAGCTGTAGGCCAAAAGGCTGGTGGCATCATTCTGCCTTCTGGCCATGCAACGGTATGGAGAGAGACTGCACGTGTAATGACAACATAGTATTCTCCCTGAGACTTCAACAGATTTTGTCTTCTAGCAAGAAAAGAGTAGATAAGTTTCATGAAGTGATGTGAAAGAGTAGAGAAGGGGTATCCACTGAAATTACTAAAATAAAATAACTTCTAATTAATTAAGAAAATTAAATAACTTCTAATTAATTAAGAAAATTAATTCATTTTGATTTCATTCTACTTTCCTCCTCCCCTGGCAATGAAGGTGCAGTTTTTCATGTTGCAAAAAAATGTGCTTTATACTGAAAAGTGCTACATTGGCTGATATTTGATCAGCAGGTAATTAATTATATATTAACGGTGGCTTAGCCACAGCTAATAAAATGCAGTTATAGAATGCAAAACCTCACCTGAAACAGAGGGGTTTAAAAAAGTCTCATTCTAAGCAGGGGAGAAACATTCTTGTTGCAGCAATTGGTGCCCAGGGAAGAAGATGAATAGGTCCAAGCTTCCATGGTAAATCTACACCTGCTTTAGACTGCAATCCATGGTCACCCAATGATTTTTACTTTTCTTCATGTGATATATTGATGTATATTTGACACAGATGACTTAGTCGAGAGTATTAAAAGTCTGGAGAAACAGAAGAAAATTAAATGTCTCACTCTGAAATGAAGTCAGAGGGAGATTAGCCAAAACAATGAAATCTCTCCAGTTCCACAGACACATAACAGTACTGGGATATTTGAAGTGGTGACAAACTTGCCTGCAGACTTGTCGTTTAGGTCTTCATCTGTGTAACTCTCCTCACTTAAATGGTCTTGATTTACATGGTTCACTGAAGTTAAGCAACTATGCTTAGTGAATTAAGCTGTGAATTCAAATGGGTATGACTCACTGTCTTGGTTTGAAAGACAGGTGTCTGCCAAGGAAGGCAGGAGCCCCCCCCCCGGAATGGCAGATGCAACCCCCC
>JAVJGG010000261.1:0-12813 GCA_035590195.1 Aviceda cuculoides
AAAAAAAAAAAAAAAAAAAAAACAAAAACCACAACAAACCCAAAACAAACCACGATAAGGACTGCAGGATTCATTTATGCCTCAAATATATGAGGAAGCAAGATCAAACCAACTTCTTCCAAAATGTTGCATCTATTGGTATTTTTATACATGAAAAAATATGGCAACTATCTTAATGTTTGGGGTGGTTACAGAGATTAAAAAGTTATTTTGTTATGAGCATCAAATGGTCTAGTCATAGATATAAACATACATGCTTTACTAAAAATCTAGCATAATACATTTATATTTGTGTACAAGTATAAAGCATCGTGTTAGTAAGCATGTAGAATATACATGTGTTGTATGATATCTGCAGTGATTAAATAAAGTAATTCCGTAAATTTGTTGTTGATTGTACTGCAGAAGGCCTTCGATGACTTAAGCACAGATAGCTTGGTATATGTACGCATAGCCACTAATTTCACTAGTTTTGCATTTACGGAGATCAGAGTTTCTCCCTTTTTCTTTTTTGAACTACAGTTCTCTTTAAATTGCTACTCAAAGTGACGTTAGAAGCATAATCAGTGACCACAGACAGCTCTAAATACGCACAGGCAGTTTTAACAGTATGAAAGTCAAAGGGGAGTGGGAAGGATAGTCTTGTGATCGAGTTAAATTTCCAAAATGGTCAATATTTGCAATGTCCCTCCCATCAGAAGATAACGATAATTTCAAGATACAGAAAATAAAAGTGTGGCTTATTTAAAAGCAACAACAACAACAACAACAATAATAATAATATTAGTCACTTTGACAATAGAAGTTCTTCAGTAGGAAACTAAATGAGTCCATTTTCTAGTCTAAACACTGTAGACCAGCGTTGACTTTTGTTCGGTTTTGCAAAACCTTCTCCCTCCCCATACTGTGTTTTTTGGAACAGAATAAGGATGAAAAACACAGTGGAATACAATGCGCAGTAAGGATCTGCACGGTGTTTTTCTGTATAAAACATTGCTAATTGAATTTAATTTAGAGCAAGTTCCAGTGGAAACTAAAAAGGGGTTTGTGATATCTTGCATGAACATGAAGATTTCTTGTGGGTGGAGGTCTCGGTTTCATAAGCAAATGTGCTTTTCACTTCAGCGTAGAATACCCCACAGCTACTGCTTCACATCTAATTTCTTAACGGTATAGGAGAAGAGGACAGAGAGTTGGTGTTTTTCAGGGGGGTTGGGGGAAGAGGTTTAGCGTTGCTATGGTAACAGAGATATCTTTTTTGCTTTCTTTTGTCATAGCCTACAGTTGGCAGGCTTTAAGCTTTCCGACTGGACAATCAAGCTTCCTCTTCTACGTGTCAACAACTTCCCACAAAGAAGTGGGAAAAAAGGGCTGCAATCCCATCAAAATAAATTTGCTTAAAACTAAGTAGATTTTAAGCTTTTACAGGGCAAACCACAATAGCTGACTGGATCACAGTAGGATGTGTTTCCGCAGTCTTGAGTAAATAAAAATTGTGCTCCAAATAACCTCTAAAGAAAAATATCTTTGCCCTAAGCAAAACGAAAAAAAAGGTACCAAAATGGTAGGATTTCCCATAGGGAGGAGGGTGAGGTCTTTTCTGTGCTGTCCTTTTTTACATTCCATTGTGAGATCTCCCCTGAAATCTGAAGAGAAGAGGCAAACTGCCAAGTCTGTTCTTTCCTCCAGGAAGCCTTATGACTTTAGGGAGAAGCAGCGTGCCCCCAAAGAACTGGGGTCTGAGTTAAAATATCTCCAGATATAGTTATAAGAGGTCTTTTCCACAAAAGCAGGACTTGTTACTTTTTAGTTACTGAAAACGACATAGTCAGTTCTTTCCCGATAGAAAAAAAAAAAAAAAAGACGAGAATAAATTGGAGCAAGTCCAGCGAAGGGCCACCGAGATGGTCAGGGTTGGGGTCACTTGCCCTGCGAGGAGAAACTGAGGGAGCTGGGCTTGTTCAGCCTGGAGAATAAATGACGGGAGGGATTTGGATTTCCAATGCCTCAGACCCTGTAGGGCGGGTTTGGGGGGGGCAGGGGCAGTTCCTACGGGAGGGTCGGGATACAACAGGCGTTAAGTTGGAAGGAGAGGGGTTCTGACTTCTCCCCCGCGAGAACGATCAAGCGTCACGTCGGGTTGCCCGTGGAAACTGCAGTCTTGGTCTCCTTGGAGGTTTTTAAAACTCAGGTGGGTAAAGCCACGAGCAACCTAGTCCGACCCCACGGCCGTCCTGGCTTTGAGCAGGAGGCTTGACCTCCAGTGGTCCCTTCTAACCTCGACTACTCTATAATGCCTTACATACCTGGAGTTATTTTTATATTATATATACATATACACACATATTAATAAGTTATACAAGATCCATCCCCTTAATAGTTTATCTGAAACAGTCTGAGAGCTTTCGTTTGTCCCTTTCTGCGATCAGAAGGAGGCAGGTCTTAAGCTGAGGCAAAGGATTCTTTTGGGAGAAAGATTCTTTACTTTTTTTGAGAGCAATCCATTACTTTATAGGTTTGGGGTTTTTATCTCCTTGAAGAGTGAGTTCTGCTCTAAAATTTTATTCTGTAAAAATGGCATTACACATGCTTAGTGTGTGTGAGAAGACATTCTATTTCAGACTTAAAGAACTGAGAGTTTTTTCTAAACACGAGCACCACACCTTCAACTTACAGCTACAAGTCAACATGGTTTCTTTTCTTAAAAATAATATTCTATTTTTGTAACAACATAATATACAAGATCCTTTCTAGTAGATTCTACCAATTCATTGAAGCCTATCTGATTTCTGAGAAGCTGGAATCTTCCTACTTTGCGTTAGTCCTACTTCAGTTGATTTAAGATGCTTTTGAAAACACATTTTTCTCATATTTACTTTTCTTTGTAGTGAGTTGTAATAATTAGAATATCCTGTGTATTACACAGCACTCTTCTCTTAATGAGTTCTGCTATATTATCTTCGGAACACTTCTTAAACATTGTTTTAAATTAAAATTAAAGCTGTTGGCAAAAAACTGAAATCTTGCTACTAAAGCACTCTTTCATCTGCATTGGAAATAAGCAGCTAAGAACACCTGTCTGCTTGGAAATAATGCAGCAGAGATAGAGAAATCTCACAAGTTTCAGGATGAGGTTACATATTAATATTCTCATTCCTTTCACAGACCTACTAAATATTATATGACATTGAAGGAACATATTTCAAGGTCCAAGTCTCTTTTCATGTTTGAAACTGTCCCCATTGCACTTTATAACTGCAAACTCCTAGCAATAGTTAAGTAAGATTTCAGTGATAAAGTGGGCCTATGTATGAAGGAGCTGTTAGAATTCACATGCAGAAACATGGGACCAAGTGTTATAATAGCCCAGAAACCACACTGGTTACTCCATAGATCATTCTCTTTTAAGACCAAAAAACTGTGACAGCACGTTTGAATCAGATGCTGTCTGAGGGGAAAAAAAAAAAAAAAAAAATATCCTATTTTAAAATTAAGAATACCTTTTTTTTTTAATATGCTTAAAGTTTATTATGATAACTGCTTTTGTTAAATACCATTCTGAAAAAATCAAGAATATAGGGAAAAATTGGCATCAGCACACATTATTACTATAAAGCAAACAACTTAAGAAAAAACCATCCTAGGAGTAAAATCTTTATTGCCCTACACTTAATTCTAGCTTGCCTAAAGCAGTCATTAAACTGCCTAAACAAAGTTAATCTTCTGTTCTAGCTAGTAAAATTACTTTGGCCCTTCTGTTGTAGTTTCTGTTGCACTGAGGTAATCACTCTGGTTGACAGCTCTGCCATTGGTAGAGTGGACATGTAATGATGATAAACAACTATTTTTTCCGCTACCATGTAGGATTCACAAAATACAACATAATCGTTTCTTGCATTGGCTGTATGTGCCATGCTTTTAAGTGTGACCAAGGCAAACTAGCCACCTACCTGGATATTGGCTTTTTTTCATCTCCTCACAGCAGTAATGGTTGAACAGAGCGGTAAGATATTGCCAGCACCTCCCCATCTTATTTTATGGTTTATTTCTTAAAGGACACCGGAGTTTCAAAATCTGACAAAACAGATCGGTTTCATGGCTCTAATTCAGGCCCCATTCAGGTAGCAAGCGTGTCAATAAAACCACCCAAATTCAGAAATGTGGCATTTTCCTTCAGACTGCATTACAGTAAACAGAAGAAGCAGGTCCCTGCTCTCCCGCTGAGGTTTCTTCACTTCACATCATTATGACACATCCATAAAGCTGTCTGAGCACCTGCCTGTTGTTATGGGCTATAAATCCCACAGTATTACCAACTGCTCCAACTTCATTTTAGCACATTTCTGTTACTGATTAAATGCTCTGTGTTTCAAAGAGTTGCATCTTCAGTTGAAGATGTATGGAAACGGCAAGGCTAACATATCAGGTGCTGAGAAGGATTAGAGACAGTTCTCGGTGTTCTTGAAAGTGCTACTTCACACTCAGTTAGTTTACTGATATCCTCAAAATATATTAATTACCATGACTGGGAGACTGGAATCAGTGGGTGATACTTTCTCCCATGCAAACTCTTGAGAACTTCGAGTCTACACCACTAGTAAAGAAAGCAGCTCTACTGTGTCATGATATATCATATATGTCTTATTTCTAGCCTCGGTTCGTTTCCTATTTCAATTGTGAGGCCACATTTGCAACTTTTTGATAAAGAACAATCTACGTGCAATCTCTTCCTTACAAACGTACTTGGAAATTGTTATGAGACCACCTCTTAACCACCACTTCAATAAATTCAGCGGACTGAATTTCTGAAGTCTTTCACTGGTAGTGGTTCCCAGATTACAGGCCATTCTTGAAACTCTTCTCTGAATTCTTCTCAAAGTAGTTTAAGTTCTCATAAAAGCATACCTAATCTGGAGATTAATACATATAGCAGTTACACTGATGTTATACAGCAAAGCAATATGACTTTCAGGATCCTACTTGATGTTTGCTTTCTAACCCAACAGTATTTTTGGGATAGAGACCATTTTCATTCAATGCAATAAAAAGCTCATGAGAAACCAGCACAAGATCATATGAGGTAAAATATAAAGCAAAATACCTTTAACTATTTAAACAGTTCTTGCAAAAATCAATAATTCAGACATCAAAATGTTTTATAATTCCTGCTTCATTTAATGTTGGAACATACAAAACTCATCTAACCATTCACTCCTCCAACAATTTGTGATTCTTTCTACCAGGGATCAGCTAATTCTACTTACACTGACAATTAAAAATACATGATGTACATGATTTTTTTCTCTATAAAGGTATCTTTGTGTTTAAATTTGGCAGACTTAAAATGTCATGTCAGTTGTTTGCTATTAAAATAAAATTGTGAACAAGTACAATGCTGTTGCCTGCCTGATTTTCATAAATTAAATACGAAGAGAGGAAGGAACGTAGATAGTCTCTCAACTACTGCTGCTAAGTGGCTTGCATTAAATTCTAGTATTTGATCAGCAATTACTGCATGTTATCATACACAGAGTTTTATCTTCACCCTATTTCATGGAAGGTATGAGTGTGTCTTTTTTTCAATTACCTTTGCTTTTGGGGGTTTATATTCATCGACAAAGTTCCACTTAAATACCATTCACTAGACAGCTTTCCCCCCCTCCCCAGTTAATTTTTTTTTTATTTCATGTGGAATAGACACACTCTACCTTCACGGAATAGGTGTTGATTGCTTGACTACAGTTGGACACTTCTGTTTCCCCCTCTGATGGGGTCCCTTATGTAAAACTGTATGCAATTAAAAAATATCTCTGCAATACAAATATCTACTGAATTTCAATTCTGACCTCGCTTGACTTGCCACGTTAATTGAATTAAAGTGGTTTCCTGGAAGGACATTGTTTATTGATGAGATGGCATAACCAAATGTTAGCTTGGCAGGTATCCATAGTCGATATAGAGCCATATAGAAATCTGCGGTGGAAAAGCAATCAGATTGAAATTTGCTTTCCAGTGTCTTTTGAAATTAGGCCGCTTCGACTCTTAGAACTCCATTTTTAAATGTTCGGAATACAACCCACACAAAGCTTTGGGAGATATTCTGTCATTTAGGAGCCTGTATCTGAAAATTTCCTCTAAAGCTACTGAATTAATCTGGTGAATATTAAAAAAAAAAAAAAAAAAAAAAACCAATCATGCAGATACCGAAGCCAGGGACTTCCCTAAGAAGATAAAAGGTGCCTATAAAGCAAACAGTAGTGGTGTAAGGGGTGATGCTCGGGATTTACAGACCTCTCAGGAAAAGGTACAGGGCTTAGGTGAAAGCAGACGCCTCCTGAAGACAACGTGTGCTGCTGCAGAGGGGCTCCGGAAAGGGTCTGGCTCCTTCGACTACAGGATGCTGCTTCACAACAACATAACACAGCCCAGACAGATTAACAAACATTTTGCTTACCAAATTACAAAGCCTCCTCATGACTGAGGGGAGACAGTAACGGAAACCCACAGAGAAGCAGAAAAATTATGAGTAACCCTAAAAATTCAGGAAGAAGTGGAATATTCGCAGCGAGGAACAAAGGAAGGACAGTGAATCTGCATGCCAAGCATCTAAGCCAATCGCGCACTAATCCAAGTATTAGAAAGGTATTCAGACCTCCAGTAGGACCTAGTTGCCTAGTATATATTACAAAACTAAGGAGATTAGGTGAACAGAAAGAACTGGGCCTTGTGACAATTAAGAAGTTTAATTAAATAGCTGGCTACTGGGAAGGGAATAATGTGTGAAACAGGCTGCTCAGCAACATATATAGTGTCCTACGACAACTTTCTGAAGCTTGACATCTTATTTTATGACAATATTTCTATACAGCACAGGGGTGGAACCGGAGGAGGGAAAACACTGTTTCTACACTTGGGAACAAAAGAAAGCTGAGGAGTTTCAGATTTTGAACTAAATTTCAGTTCTCAGAAAAATACTGGAAAAAAACCAAAACATGAGTAACATGTACTCAAAAAAATGAGTAACAGCTGGTGATTCTCTTTCTCTGACAAGACAAAAGGTTTTACAAAGGTTTCATATACTACCATCTGAGTTCAGGGTTTTGACACAGCCTCATCTGATATGCTCATAAACAGGGGGAAACGCACAGTCTAGATGAAAATAGATTAGCACAGAGGCAAAGCTGCTTAGAGAACAGTTCCTGGAAAGTTATTACCAATGCCATTTCATCGAAATCAAACAATACATCTATCGAAGTTCCCTATTGATTCAGGCCTACTCAGTGTTTTCATTAATGATGAGGATGCTGAAAGATAAAACGTGACAGCCAGTCAGAAGGACAAGCCTAGAACTGAAAGTTATCTCAACAATGTGGAACTATGCTTTGAAAAAACCAAACTGAACCAAACCAAATTACCCTTAAACAGGGACAATATTCTGAACCTAGGGTCAGTAACCTGCTACACAAATACAGCATGGAAAAAATGGTTTCACAGAAAAGGATTTGGAAGTTTTTATGGTTCAGGAGCTAAACATTATTTTATGCCGTTATAAAATCAGTAAGTTGTATTTGGGATGTGTCTGCTAATATACAGCCTGTAAAAGGTAGGAAATTATCCTCTACTGTACTTACCAAGGGTGAAGACTCACACAGAATACTGTGTCAAATTTCAGGCATTTCAATAAAGATGAGGGTAGGCTGCAGATCGTCCAAAGGAAACAAGAAAAATTACAACGAGAATATGACTTGCGAAAAAAGGAGAAGGAGAGAAAACCAGAAAAGAGTAAGAGAAGGTTATGGTAAGTTTCCAAATACCTAAAGAGCTGCTGCAAAGAGGATAGCATAAATTGATTTTCCATGCCTAGGGATTACATAGCCAATAGTACCAGATTTAAACGGCATCAAAAGGAAGACTCAAGTTAGTCCTAAGGAAAAAAAAAAAAAAATCTAACCATGTGGAAATAATACAGTAAAATATAATATGGAAATTGTGATGCCTCTGTCCCCGGAATTAGTCCCTTCAGAGGGACGTTGGCATACCACAGACGTGGGCTGACAGAGACCTAATGAAGTTTGACAAGGGCAAACGCGAAGTCCTGCCGCTGGGATGGAGTAACCCATGCCAACCGCACACGGGGCTGCGTTCGCAAAGTGACAGCCGGCAGATTGAGGGAAGCGATTATTTCCCTCTGCAGCAATTGTGAGACCCAACTGTTGTCCATGTGTATTTCTTGTATAAGACACAGCGTACAAGACAGACATTGACGTACTGAAGTGAGCCCCATATGATTGAGAGCCTGGAGCACACGATGTACAAGGAGAAGCTGAAAACTGGGCTTGTTCAGTCTTCCGAAGAGAAAGCTCCGGGGCCGTCTTACCTGCACTGCCTAACGGGAAGCTGTCAAGAACGGAGAGAGCACCAGACCCTCCTCAGCAGTGCCAGTGACAGATGAAAGATTAACGCAAACTGCAACAAGGGGAATCTCCTTAGATGCAAGGGAGAAAAAAAAGAGAAAAAAAAAATCATCACCGTGAGGGTTGTCAAATATTGCAGCTGGTCGCCCAGAGAAGCTGTGGTATCTCCATCTTTGGAGATAATAATAACCTGAGTGAACAAAGCCCTCAACAACCTGATCTAAGCTGGCCCTACACTGTGTAGCAGCTGCACTAAATGACCTCCACAGGTTCCTGCCAGGTTATTCCATGGATTCGAGTCCTCCTGAAAAAGCATTTATCAGGAATTACATAAGCATACCTGATCGTATCCTACATCACAAGGGTGACTACGTTACCTGGAGCAATTCTGTCAGGTCTATAATCCTAGAATTTTCCACCTTGCAGGGGTATTTTGAGGATATATCAGTCGACAACAGAGGATATATCACAAACAATTTCAGAGAATGACAGAATAGCTGACATTGGAAGGGACCCCTGAACATCATCCAAGTCCAATCCCCCTCTCAAAACACAGTCAACTAGAACAGCTTACTCAGGACCATGTGTATCTGGTCCTTAGTATCTGGAATATCTCCAAGGATGGAGATAGTATCAAGAACAGAAGACTGCTGGTAACCACTTTAGCTTTCTGCTTTGCAAGTTCAGGTCTCACATGGTAAGTCGAATTTGCATGGCACATATTCCTGCCAGACCTGCAGACATTTGAAGATGCCATATAAAAGTATGACTGGAACAATAAACCTACCTATAAACCAGGAAAATGCAAAATGCTTGCAATTGCCTTGACTCTTTTTTATTTTCACCATCACTATCATCACTTACAATAATAACACAGGGAATTTGCTATCTTTCCTCAGCACAGCTGGAAAATATATCTCCATTTTGCCTTACACCACCCCTTTCCCACGTACTCTGCATGCAGTTATTTGTCATAAACAAATAAATTAGCCTTAACTGTTATGAGCACACAGACTGCTTTCAATTAGAGGTGGCACCTTCAGACCCCGTTCACTCAGCAGCAGGAGGACACAAAAATATTTCTGTTATTGAACTCCTTGGCACCGTCTTGCTCGGGGATATTTATTTTAATAAACACAAGGTCGTTACGCTGGCACGAGGACACCACAGGTTCTCCCTAAGCGTTACTCTCTGATTACACGTTATCCATCTTGCTATCGTATCTCTGGCTGAATTTTGCCAGCCTCAACTGAGCAGCGCCTGTTAAAATTAGAAAAAAAAAACAAAAAAAACCCCCAAGGGAGGCCAGCCTCCTAAGCAGAGGGCTGCTCCGCAGGCCGTAGCAGCTCCAGCCACCTCTGTGCTCCCAGGCTCCCGTCGCCTCGCGGTACGCTGCAAGGATTGCGTCGACGTCTGCATGCTAAGGACAAGGTTGCTAACATCTTATTCGAGCTTTTTAATTTTGCGTGCAGACTAGGAATGTAGCAACGGAGGTATTGATCGTTAAGGAGCTTTTTCTAAAAGCCAGAAATGTTAGAATATTATTCTGACTAAATGGAGAATGAACAATTACATACTCTGTTAAACACTTCTCTTTTAGGACACTAATTATGCTGTCAGACCAGCCAATGCCACTCAGTTTTATGGATGTTTTGGTCCGTTGCAGCTGCCACAAAGCACCAATTTGCCACAGTGCAGAACAACAAAAGCAATATGATGAAAACTCACGCACGGTCCTAAAAACTTCTTGTGAAAAAGATCGGTGTACCTCCAATGAGAACAGTCTCATTGTTACTTCTTTTCTACGCCAATGAATGGAGAACTAAACACTCTTAAAAATATCCAAGAGAGATGGTACGTCCTCTGTCAGTGGTGAAACAACCAAATAGTCGTACTCAACATTCGGAATGAAAAAGGAAGAAATAAAAATATCATTGAGTGGGGAGGGGGGAAAAAGAAGAAAACTCTCAAGCCTTCGATTCCATTAACACACTACTTAATAGAGATCGAGCTTTTTCTGATTCTAAATACAGAGACCACACACTATCACTCTATATGTTGGAAAATATAAAGTAATCCATGCTGGAATTCTGTTGACCTAACAAAGACAGGCAGTGACTGCCTTCATCTGTGTATTGTATTACTGTATGCCACAAAGCACAATATTGCTGTTTGGTAAATAATAATGTGCAGGGAGAATACTGGACAAGGGATGGGGAAGTGGTGTGGATCTCTTTTTTATTACTTTGACCCAAGGAAAGTTTGGAGAACCAATTATTTCGAGCTGGAAAAAACCCCTATAATGCAACATCTGTTTCACTTCCTGTTTTACTTTCCCTTACCAGCATAGTGATTTAAAAGAACTCATAGAAAATGATGACTTTTTTTTCTACGATTTTTTTAAAGACTTCAATTATTAATCAGAGTATTTTTTCTAAAATCAGAATGAAGCTTCTAATGTTCATAGCAAACATGCATACCTTAGAAACTTGTTTCTCTGACCTAGTGATGCATTTGGAAAATCATGTATACACTGTTTGTCTGTTCTCTAAGGCTCAGAGAATGGTAAAAACTTTCTCAGTAGTCATGGTAATGTATAAGAATGGAAATACGTTTGTGCTTCCTTCAAAAACGGACAAAAATTTGGCTGCTGTCAAAAGCAATTAATCTTCCTGCTAACTCATTTATAACAAAACCTGTAGTTCTGGAAACTTTTTTAATTATCATTGACTTAGAGTCTGCCAACCACTATGGTAATGCATTATATATTTTCTTTGTTAGCCATGATCTCTAGAATATCTTGTTTCTTAAACATTTTCTAGCTGTTTAGTTTCCTCAAGATAAATAACTTGCTCTGTACTTTTGGTGAAGACAGGCAACCAAGCTCTCATTTTCAAATCCCATTATTTTTTCTACACACAGTATTCAAAAACCTAGGCCTTCTATACCTGGAAAATTTGGTGAAAATGGACAATTTGGTCACAGAAAGAATTTCTCAGAGCTCTATGCTGAGAAAATGCTTACGCAAACAGGTTTCAGTGCATTTCCTTCAATAGCGAGGATGACCATTTAACGATGCTTGCCGGAATACTTTGCAGTGCCCAAAGCATCACCCAGGGCAAATGTAATCCTGTGTCATGTTTGCCATCAACTATTACTTCCACCTGGTATGTCTGGTACACTGATTTAGGTGCCTTTCTAAACTTAAAGCACCCTAGGTACAAATTGTCCTCTCAGTAACCCCAACCACACAAATTGCTTCACAGTTTGCCTTTTAAAAATCTTCTTTACCCGTGTTGTGAATTTTCCGCTGTTTCTGATAATATTCATTATTAAACATCTCTTCTGACTCGCTCTTGTACCACATATAAAGTACACCCAATCTAGCTTTGTGTCTTTTTGTGCCAAATTTGCATGCACTCCATCTCCACAACATATTATTATGCACATCCAGATACATTCAAGCCATTATTGTCCTTGCAGTTCCCACAGGTGATTTAACTGTTTTGTAAAACAGATGCTAGAAGACATCATCATAATAATAGTAATACAAGTAAGAATAAAGAGGAGGAAGTGTTGATGTTAAAGCTGAGTTTTTAGATGCTGTGACGGTCTGACAAATTATAGTCAATAAATGTCTCAAACATTCGTTAAAGCACTTTGCTGGGGAAAACGGCCTCTGTAAAAGTGCTGGAGTTGTGTGAACAGAACAATGTGGCCGGAGGAGAGGGCCCCACGGAGGGTGGGACCGCACTTCTCCAAACCCGCGATTCCTTATCTTAAGTGACCGGGAGACGGAGCACAGCGTATGCGCCTGGAGGGGGAGGCCCCACGGAAGATGGGACTGTGCTTCTATCGTAAGCAGTCACGCCAGCAGAAAAAGAGACGCAATTCCACAATGAACTGCCCCCCCAAAGCTCACCGACCAGTTCCAGTGAAGCCCAGGAGTGGGGACTGCGCATGTCGGGACCATCAACTAACACACTGTAAAAGAAGGGAGAACGAGTTCTCCGTGCGCTCCCTCCAGAACTGGTTCTCTAGGCTGGCTGGACCAACGCTGGACCCAGGACTGGTGAAACCCTTTTCTTCTCTCTTTCTTTCTCTCCCTCCCTCTTTTCCTTCTCTCTTTTCCATAACCCCTACACCTCATCCTTTTAAACATAAACCTTTGACCAAGTCTGGGACTAGGAGTGGATCCAGCTGCCCCTGGGCCCCTCTTTGAGAAGGAGTCCAGAAAGAAGGGGGGTCTGCTCTGAACCTCCTGACCCAACGGGAGGGCTCTCCTGCTGACACAGTTCTACACCTCCCTTCTCTTCTCAAACAGCAGCTTAACGACATGTTGCAAGGTTCATATTGATAAGTTCACTTGTAATTGGGCAAGGTTAGCTAGGTTGAATAA
>JAVJGG010000262.1:0-12700 GCA_035590195.1 Aviceda cuculoides
GGGGTTTTCTAAAGAGGGATGAGAGGTAACAGTTTTAATCTCTTTCAGTTTAAAGGGTAGATTTAGATAAACTATTAGGAAGAAGTTCTTCACTGTGCAGGTGGTGAGGCACTGGAACAGGTTGCCTGGAGAGGCTGTGGATGCCCCATCCCTGGAAGTGTTCAAGGCCAGGTTGGATGGGGCTTTGAGCAATGTGGTCTAGTGGAAGGTGTCCCTGCCCATAGCAGGGGGGTTGGAACTAAGTGATCTTTAAGGCCCCTTCCAACCTAACTATTTCATCATTCTATGATTCTTTGAGAATTTCATTCCTGTTGGTACTGAATTATAGTTTAGCCTCCAAATGTCCTCCAAGCAAGTCTGAATTTTGGTCAGTCTTTTTTGTATTCTAGTTGACTCAAGTGGGATGAGTAGCAGTTACAGCCTTTGTTCCCACTGTTGTTTGCCAATATGTGCTCAGTCTCCCTGAGCATTTTCTCTTGCAAACCTTAGCTAGAAAGTGTGTGGAGGAAAATGTCAACTTAACATAAAGGCTTCACCTTACATTATTATTCTGTGTTAAGCATTACTGCACATAAGCAGCAGCTTTTGAATGTTTAGTCACTGGAATCTGTGAAAACTACAGAAATTCAGTTGTACTTGTATTTTGTAATAAACAATTTTGCTCAATATATCTCATTAGGCACACTATTGCAGTGAACTGACATAATTGGATATTATACTAACCTAGCTGATATAATAGTTGTAGCTGATATGCTAGCACTTTGAGGTTGGTATTGACTGTTAGGTTCTTTATCTGAAAAGCAAAATGCATACCGAAGTGATTGGTTATTGACTTGCTTGTTGTCATTGTACTGGAGCTCTGTTAATAGCATTGTTATAAATCTGTTCTAAAAAAGTAAAAGCATAGCAATCAGGATGCAATAAATCAGAATGTGATATAGCCTTTTGTACTAAATAAAGCAGGAGAGGCTTTTGCTCAAGTAAAATTTGACCATAAATTGTAAGTCCAAGAAGAATTACTGTTTTATGACTCAGGCCAATAAGGTCACTTAAAATCTGCTTAAAAGCCTTGTTACAGTAACATAATACAGTATATAACTTGCCTCTTTTGTTTATGAAGCAGTTTCACAAAGTCCTGGCAAACCAAGTGACTGAAAGTTTGCAGTAGCCTTTGCCTCGTGGAAAGTGATGGTTAGAAAGATGGGTTATGGTAGGGGAAATCAGTCTTGTGACTACTTGAGTTGCTGTGATGTGGCAAGGATACATGTTCTTCAAAGCTGACTTTTGCAGTCTATGAATCTCTTCCTTTGTCATTATCATTTAATTTCACTTTTGCCATTTTGTAGACCTTTTCCTGGAAAGGGATTTACGCCAATTGAGGACTCCATCTGTTACTGTTCTTTTCTCAAATGCCTACTAGTAGTTGTAAGCATGCGAGAATTGCAGTGCCAGATACTCAATTCTGACTTCTCTTTCAATTTCTGCATAAGCTGTGAAATTTAGATTCTTTTACAAGTTTTGGAAGGAGTGCTTGGATTGTTCGTATTCTTATTTTTGTGCAGAAGAGGAGAAAAATAGGAGGGAGAAATATGTATATGTAGTGCAGCCTGTTTTGTTTCCTTTATATGCACAATAATTTTTTTCTGTTCATTTTTTATATTTAGATTGACATGTCATGTTTGTGTGTTCAAAGTTTACCACTGCTTCTCTCTGTTACGAAGACTACTATATCTTGTGTTTGTGAGGCAAGTATAAGGAGGAAATGGAGTTAATTTACCTTGTGTTATTACTAAGATTTCCTGCATTAGCAGTTTGACTGGCTTTTAGTTTTATTGGAGGTAGATAAATATACAGAGAATTTTCTTTTTTTGAGGAATAATTTACTATTTTTTTCCAAGTAGGAGAAAATGCAAATAATATATAATTTCATTTAATAAATAAACAAAATGAAAATAAATACTCTTAGAAGATGTTTCAGGTATGACTCTCATTATCCTAGGAGGCATCTTAACAGGCTTTTCTAATGATACTTTTCTTCTGAAGAGTCATACTAGCAAAAATGATGTCTCTGCGTATTGCATAGTCAGGAGGTGCTCATGGATGGCCAAGTAACTGACCAGTTATCACTTTATCAAATGAGTGAGGTTAGGTATTTTAGATTAATATATACAAGACAGAATACAGAGACAGAGCAGAGAAAAACAGACTAGCCAAGAATGACAAGGCTGAGGGCAATATATCAATCAGTTGGCTTTCTGGGTCATGCTAGTTTTAAATATTTGAGAAGCCATTCCAAGAGTAGTACACAGTTCTTTGTTTTGTTTTAGATCTTTGCCCAGATCTTATCTACGTTCATAGAGCTGGATTGTAAATCACCAAGTCTCTTTCACATTGGCTGCTTTGTAGAAAACCTAAAAGTCAGTAAGTAGGGGACATAGTGGAAGATCCAGAGAAACTTTTTCCCAGTGTACTCTTAATTTCATGTCTGGCAGTAGAAAGTGCAACACATGCAAATAACCACTCCAGTCTTTTCAGAGATGCATTTCTTCAGTGCCACAGCAGACAACTAATGGTTAAGTTGTGGTTAGCATCACACTTGGTGCTTTGGACAGAATTCCCTAAGTATTTTCCCAAAGCATGGGAACATGCATACTGGGAAAAATAACCTCCCATACCTTTAGTAACACAGTAACTGCTACATGCACTACTCTGTCAATGCAGGTAATCTGCCAAGATTTAAAGATTTCACTGTAGTTGAATTTTGTTGTAGGAAGATGCAGATTCTCACATACTCCCAAAGAATAAGGAGGAAACAGCTGGATGCTCACCAAAAAAATATGTTGTAAATAAGAAACATTTTTTAAAAGTGCTGAGAAATTAGTGCCTGATAGTACTGGAGAAGAAAAAGCTCAGTTTTCACAAAACTGGTGGCACATGTAATAAACTTTCTTGGTCTTTGGTACCATGATAGATTACCTCTGGCTAATGATGTCATGTCTGTGACTGCTAGCAAAGATAGCTAGTGGTTGCTAATTTTTATGGTACTCTTTTGTCATGTAAATGTTATTTACTATAAATGAGGCTGAGCCCCCAGGCAACTATCAGATAACTGTTTCTATTGTTGTGAAGCTTTGTCAGGTTAAACTCAAGCAACTGGGCTTATTTCATAACAGGACATCTATCCTTTTGATAGGAAACAAACTGTTGGCCTCGTATGAGTGTTGAGTAGCGTGAGTGGGCAGCAAAATGGTCAGATGGGTGAGAAGAAATGCACTGTGCTTTGAAGTTATCTTGCCAGCCAACTGTCTTACACTGTTGAGAGTTTCCCACTTACACCCTGCTTGACTGGGCATGCTCCTGTCACTCCTACAGCTTGGCTCCTTTCAATCTTGACTGAGCCCCTGACCTGTCTGAGCTGAGCTCAGACTGCCATCTTCTACATTTCTGGCAGTTCCCTCTCTGAATCAGCTGCTGTGCCAAATAACGCAGCTCACAGCCTGTGCAGTAGTGCAGAGTGAGCTGGTAACTACCTGATGGGCTCTGTACATACAGACCTGGGAAATTTACAGGGACATTTCCTGGGGTGCAGGGAAAGTGGTTTGACTGCTTGTGCAGTCAAGGATGGAAAGATTTGATTCTGCTTCTTTCTTAATACCATTGTCATCGTTTAACCCCATCCAGCAACTAAGCACCACACAGCCGCTTGCTCACTGCCCTCACAGTGGGAGGGGGGAGGGAATTGGAAGAGCAAAAGTGAGGAAACTGATAGGCTGAGATAAAGACAGTTTAAAAGGTAAAGCAAAAGCTGTGCACGCAAGCAAAGCAAAACAAGGAATTCATTCACCACTTCCCATTGGCAGGCAGGTGTTCAGCCATCTCCAGGAAAGTCAGGCTCCATCGTGTGTAGCGGTTACTTGGGAAGACAAATGCCATCATTCCAAATGTCCCCCACTTCCTTCTTATTCCCCCAGCTTTGTATGCTGAGCAATGACATCATATGGTCTGGAATATCCCTGTGGTCAGCTGGGGTCAGCTGTCCCACCTGTGTCCCCCCCGAACTTCTTGTGCACCCCCAGCCCACTCGCTGGTGCGGGTGGTGTGAGAGGCGGAAAAGGCCTTGACCCTGTGTAAGCACTGCCCAGCAGTAAATACAACATCCCTGTGTTACCAACACTGTTTTCAGCACAAATCCAAAACATAGCCCCATACCAGCTACTATGAAGAAAATTAACTCTAGCCCAGCCAAATCCAGCACACAGAGGAAACCCAGTCAGTATTTTAGAATATATCCACTATTGAGAATAAACAATGAGCGTTTGCAGTTAAAAAGTTGCCCATTAAGCTTAGCAGTTTTTTGTTTTTCCATTGCACAGTGAGTGCCAACTATGCATAGGTTGCTTCCACGTACATCACACAACATGGGACACTTCCATTGAAGCTTCATTATCAACAAAAGTCTTAGATTCCTACAAGTGCCTAAAATGATGTAATTTCTTAATGGTATTCTCTGCTATAATGGCTGCTTTGATTGCTGTGTATAGAGATGTGTTCTGCTTCTAGCATCCTCTCCTGCTTACTGGAGTTAGTCTTTTTCTATACTTAGAGCTAATGCAGTTTTAAAGCTGTCCATAACTAACATGAAGGAAGGCACCTGCTTACACACTTGGAACAATTCTTTTGGCAATTGCTCACACTTGTTACAAAAAGTTCATATATGAGGACATTTAGATTGGCGTGGTTGCAAAAATTTATGGTAATGTATAACACAAGTAAGTAATACCTGTGCAAATATTTGCTTAAGGATAATGAAAACCATAGCTGTCCACTTTGATTAAGTAAACAGTGGTTGAAAGGGAATGTATCAAATATAAAAGTAACATTTGTATCTGAGCAGAATACCTGCTATGTATATTTTTATATGTTGAAACATAATGAAATGGATGAAAACAATACAAGTATGTCCCAATTTTAATTCTCATTGTGAAGAACATTCTTCTTACTTAAAACACAATCTTTTCCAATCCCAAAGCTGAGGTATTTGGATTATGGCTTAGAAGTGTTAGGAATGAAGAGCAGCATGTTTGGCTGCTGCTTGGAGTGGCTTTTGGCTTTTGTGTGCTTTGCAGTTCAGGGGTAGAAGCAACCAATTTTCCAGCAGTAAATGCTGCTGGTTCCACACAGCTTGTTCCACTCCCATCTATGATTATGACCGCAATAGCTTACTCACAAATGTGAGCTTTTTGTGGCATTTGTTAAGAGGCTATCACTTCAAGTGAGTGCTTTTCTGAAAACACGTCTGAAATCTCAGCTGTGGTTGCATGTGACTTAGCCAAGATTTGCTCAATATATGGGCAAGAATTTGAGGTCATGGCTCAGTGCTATGAGCTAACCTTGCAATCTAAAATTAGGTTGTGTGTGTTGTTTCTCACTTACATGTCACGAAAACAGGTGTTTTGCAGCCACAGTATTTTTGATGATGTAGAAGCAAAACTGACCCATGGGATAATCAAAAAACTGTGACAGTCCTGCTGTCACAGTAACAAAAAGCTGAGAAAGTTTGTAGTTTGCAAAATAGGAGTTTATATATGCAAGATTCAGAGCTCTTTGGTGGGAAGACGCAACTGTGAAAGAGCACTGCGCAAGCGTTGCTTTCAGGACTCATTAAAGTGGCAGTGTGACAGCCTTCAATGTTGCTACTTGAAGCGAAATCATAATAAAATGCTTAGGGCTGATCTTGTGGTTAGCATCAGTTACAACTATTAAACTCGATAATGAGGAATTACACTGGGAGCTCAGGAAATCCCTGCCTGGCTCACGGAAATAGGTAGCAGTTGGGTGGAAACTGCCCAGTGCTTTGAGCCCAGCTGCTGGGGAGTGCATGACTGGGCTCTCCTCTGCACCCCTGGGTTAGAGAAGCTGCTCCTTGCTCTCAGGGCAGGCAGGCATGGCAGAAAGGGGCTCAGGTGCGTCATTATGTCATTTGGAAATGGCCATGTTGGCTAGTGTCAGTGGGACTGTGACCACGTTTTCATTTAGTTCTTTCACTCCCACTGAAAATGGCCTGTATCCACATCTGGAAGCACTCTGCTCACTCTGTTTTCCACCTCAGGGCTCTACTCTTTTTTTATTATTGTTTTTGAAAATAGTATAAAGAAATAATATTCCATCTCTTTTCATGCAGAAAAGTGTTGCTTGGCTCTGTTAATTAAAGACAAATAACAAAGAGCAACTGTATCAAAGTCCACTTATGTATCTGAGTTATTTCCCCCCCTCCCCTGTAGCAGCAAAGATAGTTTAAGAAGAAAGAGAAATGGGAGTTCCTTTCAGAGCAGGAAACTACTATGACTTCACTGTACACGTTCAGTTGTAATACAAGAAGTCAAACAGATTCTGCAGTAGGAAGAAAAAGTTTTTTCCTATCTAGACTGGACAAGCAGCTCATTAGCAGAAATATTGTGTGGTTTAGATATTTACTCTCAAATGAAGACATATCAATATTATTTAAACTTTATGTTTATATTAATATTATTTAAATAAATAACTCCATACTGTGAAAATGCAGAAAAGCCTACTAAAACAAATCAATAACAGCTCTTTTAAACTTTCAATTAGAATAACTGGTTTGCATTTTTCAATGGCTAAAATATAGATCAGGTGTTAGTTTGCTTTACATCCTGGCATGCTTTCTTATCTTTGACCTCCGTTTTCTACACACACAGGCAAATGTGGACGCACACACGCACGCACGCATGCGCGCACACACATGCACAATGGTGTTTAGCCACCATCAATATTTGATCTTGTCACAAGTGCTTGGAGTGCTCACTTGTGACTTGCCTGGCACAATACCTGCACACTGACTTGCTCTATCCATACTTGCTCCACAGCTGTCAGTACAAGCTGAACTGCCAGCAGGGGAGAGGAATTACTCTTTTTTTTTGTGTGTGTGTATACAGACCATAACTAATTACTCATTATAAAGGGAACTTTCAGTAGAAAATTAAGAATTTTGAGCGCTTGATCTAGAAACCAAGATATTTTGCATTAAAAAGAAATTTGCCCTAAGAATTGAATCTGGCGTATTTAACTTTATGCCAACTGGTCATGAACAAAACCTGCAGTAAGAAATAATTTTGACTAATGAGCAGTTGCTTCTCTTTGAACACAGTATTTGGTGTTACATATTAGCAGCCTAACTTTGTAAAATCATGTTCTAGTATGACTTAGTGAAAACAAATCCCAAGTGGGTAGCTAGAGCTCCAGATAACCGGAAGCATACTTTTCTATCTACTTGAGTCTTTTAAAAAATTATGATGCTTGGTGATAAGAAAGAACAGGAGCATCTATTTAATGAATTTATTTAAGTATAAATATTGCCCCATCATTTGCTCATTTGCCAGCCTTTAGAATACTCATAACCCAGGCCTCCAGACTGGGTGCCCAGGTTTCTCAAATTAGTGTTTAGCATCAGTCACTGGGGTTTGAGAACTAGTTATTCATTGGTCTCCACTGTATCCTTTCTGTCAGGAAGATGGTTATAATACTTACCCACAAACATTTTTATAATTCAAAAAGTGCTCTGATTAATATGAATATGCTATTTACTCTGTTTTCTGGAGAGCAGAGCCCTAACTTCCAAGACTGGTGCTGGAATTCTTGCTTTTGAAATACAATTAGAGAGTGAAAACTAAACAAACTGTAGGAAGGTTTTTTTACACTTATGGTCATTCCACTGTCTGTAGTTGTCAACTCAGTCAGAATAACCATTAGGATAGGTAGTAGCAGCTTCTACTATATTCTGTTACACTCAGTTGTGATCTGTGCTGCTTTTACATTGCCACCTAGACTGCAGGAGATTAATGTTGGGGTTTTGTTTCAAATATAGAAAAGCGTTTTAAGAGTGTGCTTAGAAATAAGCCCATTTTCAAGTGCTTGTCTGACTAGGACTGTTTTTCTGAATTAGAGTCTTAAAGATTTCAGCCTAAGGCTGCAAACAGAACTGGCATTTTTGGATTCTAAATTATTTTTCAGAAAAAAAGAGCACTGTGAAAATCGTTGTTTATCCCAGTTGATGGAGTGTTATACTCATAAATCATGATTATTTTCAACCTTTTGGTTGAGACTATTTTGTTTTCACAGCCAGAAGCAGTAAAATAATCAATCATGTAATAATGCCATGGATAATTATCATGTTGCTTGGTGTTCTTTGAGCTACTGCAGGTGTGTTCAGAGCTTCTATTGGTTGTGTTTAAACTGTGGTTTTACAGCTGAGGTGGTGAAGAGCTTTGGAATGTACCCACAATTGCTTTACTTTTTTTTTTTACTTTTTTTTTTTAGCATAATGCATTACCAACAAAGAACATTTGTTGTGAAATCCAGAATGACTTGTGTTTTTTTGATGGTTCAAGGCTTTTATACACTCCTCAGTATATCGACTTGGACTGCTCAACATAGATTTGTACAGAAAAACTATGTTTATGATAGCTAGTAGACTTAGTTCCATTGTTGCTAAATTAGAAATGACATTGAAATGCATTTGTGGTTTAAAAAGCCTCAAGTATTTTATGCTGTAAATACTGTGGAGTTCATTTTTATTTATTAAACATCCAGAACAGTTTCATTGGCATAAGTACATCTTAATTTGTTTCCAAATAGTGGTTTAATTTTTGACTTTCTTTACTAGGAGCAAAGCTAGTGCTCTGCAGTGACTATAAGGTTTCTCCTCCACAGTCTGCAGGAATAAGGTTTAAGTCTGGAATTCTGTGATCAGTTGAAAGTGGCATAAATCACCACAGTCATCAAAAACTCTTTCCCACCTTTTCTCTCCTCTGTCTTCTTGCTTCCATGCTTCTCCCTTCCTTGTGCTGGTTCAAACACTCATGCAGCTGCACTGGAACCACATCAGGGAGCTAACCTTTCCCTCTCTTAGCCCCTGGGCAACTGAGGTACGAAAGATTAAGGGATATTTACTGCAGGCATGAGATTTAGGTGCCCACATGCTTTCGAAAATTCTGGTAGACACCTGTCTGCGTCTTTTGGCATCAAATGCTTTTAGCAATCTGGCCTAAGGTAACTTGGCCAGGACTTTGCAGGAAGTCCTAAGAACTGCAAATTGGATTTGGATATTCCTTCGTGCAGGCTGGGTTGCTGTTTAATGATCTCCACTCTGTGTTGCAAAATAAGAGGAGTGGACTTTATTGTAACTTTATTGAAAGAGTGGCTTGGCTGTGAATTTATAGAATCATTTGTAATCTAAAGCATTTCATCTTCAGAACTTGATTGTGCACTGAAAATGCTGACTTAAAATTAGTATCTTCTTTTCCATGGGTGCTATTTGTTTTATTGTAATATGGTGACAGCTGTTAATGAGTGTTCCTCTGTGAATGAAGTCTGAATAAATCTTTATCTTTGGTTTGACTCACATTTCTGAACTCTCATTTTAAGTAGCAAGTATGAGTTGCAGGAGGAAGAATCTAGGTGATTTAATAGCTAAACTCAATGATGAGGGTTGTATAATGAAAGCGTAAGGATTGACGGTCCAAATGCAGCTGTGTGGTTAATGTAAAATACACATTAACAGTATGAAGCATTAAAATAAATCAAAGTATTTATTGAAGTGTGTGTTTGAATCCCTGGTAATAATATTTTAAACTACTTATCTGATTTCGTTCTTTTCACGCTGACTTCATAGTACTTGGTGAGGCGCCTGGCTGGTGGCTAAGAAGATAAACTGCATCTTCGGTATTCTTTTTTCTGTTTTGGAAGTTCCTCGCAGCTCTGTGTAGAAAACAAGAATCATTCCTTCTCTGCAGTTTTGTGCTGATAGCCAGCTGATTTCTTTTACTGTGTTTTAAGAGTAGTTTGATGGTAGGTTAATAAGGATTGTTTTATTAAATGAGGAAGTTCCTATGGGAACCTTGTGAAATTTGTAAAGCAGATTTTTCATATACTTACTGAAATGAAGCTATTTCAATATAGCTATTAGGTAAAATAGAAAAAAATCAGAAGAGGGGAAAATTCACACTAATGGAACAAAATATTTGCTTCAATAAGGAATGCTTATAAATTGTGGGAATTTATTCTGTATAACTTAACCTTGGCTCTTGTAAAAGGTTTCTTGCCTGTGTTTTCTACCAGCTTTCTGAAGGTTCTGTGACTTGCAGGCTGGTGTTGGCTTTACTTTAAATATACTTATTTAATGTTATTTTGATGTTATAACAGAGCAGGCTTAGAAAAGCTTACTCCTTTTCTAATAGTCTCATAGTGAGAGATTTTAATTATTATAAATTTAGCTGAAAGTAATTTTAAAGAATTTTGGATGGCTAAAGAATAAATTCAGCTAGTTAACATACTATCCTATGAATAGTATGCTTTGCGAGCTCATAACGAGCTAAGAAGTACCTGTTTTTCAGACTTCACAGTTCTCTGAGTAGAGCAACTGCAACAAAAAGTGCAGGTTATTTCCCCCACCTTCAGCTATTTTTGTGTGAAGCTGCAGCAGTTAAGCAACGTGTGCTGTGGCGGTTCTAATCTGCCATCACTATGAAAGGGGCACACTGATTTTATGCTACAAACTGCATCTTTTGTAGGCTATTCACCACCCTTTACAGGTCTGCCAAGCCCACTCTGCAATTGGTTGCCAGGGGCTGCAGATGTTGGAAAAGAAAAATTTCAGTGAAAGGCCCTGATTCAGCAACCCAAGCAGCCTGCCTCTCCCAGCCAAAGTAATCAGATTGGCAGCTGAATCAAAGGGTACAGTGGGCTCTTTGTCTGGGAGCTCCAGAGGTTAGTAATTGACAGAAGGTCAACAAAGTTTTATGAAGAAAAGAACAGAATATTAGAGGGTATTAGGCTGGAGAGAGAGAGTTTGGGAGTTTTATGTTATTGGAAGAAAGTTAGAAGCTGAGTCAAAGGTTACAGTCACAGGAAGCAAAGGTTGCATATTGCTGTTTAAATCTGAAAATAGCTTCAGCTCCAGAAACAGGATTATTGATGAGCGGAAGGAATGGCCAAACAAAAATCTGCAGTTTTCCTAATTATAGCTATGTGCAATTGTTAGTGTTGAAGGATTTATTTGTAAGCTTTGGGATTTAATATATAATGGTAGAAGGATGGTTGTTTTCTTCATAGAATCATGAGACTGGAAGAGACCTTAAGAGGTCCTGTTTCACCCTGGGAGAAGAAGCATTAGCTGTATCTGTGCAGTATCATACCCAATAGATGGTTGCCTAATCTGCTACCCTGGAAAACTTCATTCACCGACACCTGTATGTTTGAAGAATGCTAGCTCTCAGTCCACGCCTAATCTCCTTCAGACTAAACTGGCGCAGTAGTCATCCATTTTTTCTTTTTGTTGGTCCATTTTGTAGACCATCCTCATGGCACTAGTTGTAGTATTACAGTTTTACCCACATCCATCTTGAAATGGAATACAAAAAGCTGGAGAAAACACTCCAGGGCCTTACTAGCATTGAGTAGACTGGGAGGATTACTACTGGTTATGTGTCCCAGTATGATGTTTGCCTGGTTTGCCATAGCTTGAGATCATTGATGTATGTGCAGCTCTAATCCATGTAAGCCAAGTCAGTGTTGGCTTCTATGTTGATTATTACTCATGTCTCTGCTTTATTGTAAATGCTTAAAAATAACCTCTTTGCTCCATTATTTTTCCAGGAATTGAAGTTAAGCTGATGGGTCTATAATTCTCTGGCACGTCTTTTACCCTTTTTAATAAATAATAGGAAGTATTTGTGCAATTTCCCATCTTTTAAGATCTCATCTGTGCTCTGCAAGAACTGGAAGACAGTTATTAACATTGCATGGCATTGCACCAGCCAGCCCTTAACTGCTCTGAATTAATCAGGCCCATTCTGGTTGAAAATACCCGACTTCATTATTCTTTCCTGTGTGAGGCTGAGGCCTTGGTTTGTCCCTGGTATCAATTATGATAACTGCCTCCTTGTGACTGGCTTTTTGATGAAGATTAATGCATTGTTTTGATGTCTGCTTATGGCCATGAGCATTTTGAAATCTGTTTATTGCAATTGCCTCTCAAATAATGAAGGATCTGTAAACTCAACTACTTCAGAGGGAAAAATTTAGTTCTTTTATGATGAATGGTGTGTGCCCTGTGAGTTGACGTTGTGATCAGTTGGGCAGTTTGGTTTCTGAATGTGTGAAAGGGCCTGTCTCAATAATATGGGATGTTTGCTTGTGTATTTCTTTGGTCATTGGTGCCTAAAATGGAGCAGTGGAGCTGCCTGTGCTGGACCTTGTCAGTAAGCAAATCTTCCTCATATTTTCAGGAATAGGAAATTGACAAAAGAAGTGTTAATTATTTATATTCAATTTGGAAAAGCATTTTCTATACTGCTTGTTTTCTTACTGCGGTTTGCTATGGTAAGTCAAAGAAACAGAATTTATTTTGTACATCAGAAATAGGGAACACTGACTTTAAATATGGTTTCTCTTTCGGAGTTGGGATTTTCCTTAAATTGAAATAGCTTCCTTCATTGCCCTGAAAAGTTAAGAATCCTTTTTGTGTGTGTCGTGGTTTGACCCCAGCCAGCAACTAAGCACCCAGCAGCTGCTCACTCACTCCCCCCGCCCCTGGTGGGATGGGTGAGGAAATCGGGAAAAGAAGTAAAACTCGTGGGTTGAGATAAGAACAGTTTAATAGAACAGAAAAGAAGAAACTAAT
>JAVJGG010000263.1:0-12671 GCA_035590195.1 Aviceda cuculoides
CAGTATAACCAATTATATTTTATGTTTATGCGCGTGAACAGAGTTAACATAACCAATCATATTTTATCCTTGTGCGCATGGACAATGACTTTGCAGAATACATGATTATAAATGTGTGTGTGTTTTAGCAATAAAGGGTCGTCTGCTTTCAACTTCACAGGCGTCCCTCTGCATCAATCTCCTCAATCACTACAATTTTCTTAGTAAGTATGAGCATCAAACACTTCTGCATTGTGGCATAAGATCTAGAATGGCCAATTGTCTTCCTGTAAAGGTGTTATGGCAAGATCCTTATCATTAGACTTCAAACATTTCCACTCTACAAGTCCAGTGCATCTTCTGAACACAGTTCTGTTTCAGGGCAGCACTTGTCTCTCTTGAGATTAAACTACAGACATCACTACTACTAGTATACTAGTAACTGTGAGAGGTACAAACCTGAGAAGCATATTTCTATTTCTGTGCATTTGAACCTAATTTGAACCTGCAGCATCTTAGGGCTAACCAAGAGTTAAGCGGGTTAAAGCAAAGGAGTTGGCAAAAGCACTAGATAATCTTCCCAAGCCTTTAGAGAACTTTAAAGTTACTTTGCACCTGGGAAGGAACAGAAGGAGGATTTGCCTCAAGCAAAAGAGCTAACCTCAAACCCAGAATGTGCTCCAAAGCACTTGTTGCCTAGCTTTTGTGTTCTTTCTTCCTATTGTAAAACAGATTAGATCCCCCCCCAAACCAAACAGGTCTATAGGTTGAGGCTTTTGCTGCTGTTTTTTCCTTTCCCAGCAGCCTGATCACAAGCAGAGAGGAAAAAGTTAAAAATGCATAGAATTATATCATGCTTTAGGGATTTCATTAAAATGTATTTAATAGGTCTCAGCTCAGATAATTGAAGACTCACGGGAGAATTTTAAAACATAATAACAAGTCAGCCAATACACTTACTGCTATTTAACAAAAAATAACAATAATTCAATCTGCAAGCACTTACTGCATACACTGTATAAAATGCATAATTCATTCAGTTATCTTTGCAGTTGGAGTGATGATACAATTTTGCATTTAAAAGCTCTTTAAGTCAGTTATTATTACCCTGCTTTACAAAACAGTTGTAAGCAAAGGCGTAAAAGAGGTAGTTTGCTCAGTAACCTGCTAAGGCAAAGGCAATGCTGAGACAACACCTTATGTCTCTTGTCTTCAGTCCAATGCCTTTATACACTCAAAAGCAGGCAAAGAAAAAGTGTTTTTTCCATGCTTTGGTTACAAATAAAGTTTTTAAAACAAACTAATTGTGTCTAAAACATCTGTCTAACACAGCACAGTCAACACTATAAAGGCCCTTTCATGTTTTATCTCATGTTTGAAAGGAACTGCTGCTCAACATCTGGAAAAGTGTATCACCATACTGCCCCCCAACGCCCATTCTCTAACCCCTCCTGCTATCGACCAAAGAAACCACCACCTCCACTCCCCCAAAAAACAACCCTAAAACTTTTATGTAGCCAGATGCATTGCTTTGTGCTAATCAATAGTCTTACTTCTTACTTGTACGTAGCCCTTCTGTTTCTCTCAGTCAAAATGTTTTATTTTATATTATCGACTCTGTGGGCAGAAACAGTAAAATCATAGAATCATAAGTCATATCAGAAGGGACATCAGGAGGTCTTTAGTTCAACCTCCTGCTCAAAATTGATTCAGCTCTGAGCTCTGACCAGAGCCCAGGCTTTGTCCAGTCTAGCCTTGAAAAGATTCAATAGAAACTGTGCAGTCTCTGGGCAACCTGTCCCACTGTTTGATTGTCCTAATGGTGATCTCTGTAGTAGTATTCTACTCTGTGACTGTGATGATGCTGGAGAGACAAAACCCCTCAGTCACTGCCATGGCCTGCACAGCCAGTCTGTGTCTGGCTTTTCTTTGGTGTAGTTTGAAGGAGGAGATGGGTGCCGGCTTTAGAGTTTTGATCAGGAAGGAGTAATACACTAAGGTGATCACTGTGTCCAGCAAGGCCCACACATTTGGCAACAGGCCTACTGTCCTTACAGAAGAACAGTTTACAGCCAAACTCAAAAGGCCTTTATGAATTATTGGACTACAGGCTTGACAAGCTGTTTGCACAGATGCCAACTTTGGCACCAGATTGTAAATTTGCACCAGTGACAATGTGAAAAATTAAGGTATAATGGCAGAACTATGGAAAGTTGAATGAAATTAAAATTTCAATCATCATATTAGTTTTAATGCCCAAACCAATAACTGAAGTGTGACATTTTACAGAGTATAAGTCTGAGAACTTCCCATATGAGTTTCTGCATCAAAACCGTAGCTTCCCAGAGTGATCATACCTCTTTTTAAAATTACAATCTTGCATTCTATTTGCAAGAAATATAGATTCTGTCCTTGGCAATGGGCCTTTAGTCAGTGTCAGTAGTTTTTTGATTTCATAGCAATTTAAATTCATGAAGGTATACACATAAAGAAAAGAAGAAGCCATTCAACCTTCTAATCAGACTTTGGCAATAAAGAGCAATGCACACTAGTGTATATTTATTTTTTTTTCAATCTGAAGCAATGTAAGTTTACAAGAACCTTACTAATGTTACTCCAGTTATTTTGGTGTCTGCTAACTGTAACTAAGATCATTAAATAACTCAGTGACTTTATTCAGCTAAGGGGAGTCAAAACATTAGCTGCATTTTGGATCTGCACAGCATTGTTTCTAAAAATAGCCAACAAACTCCAAACCTTTTGCTTTATAAATTGTATAAGAACACCATCTGCAAGTAAAGGGAGGAAGTTGACAAATGTACTCTAGAGATAAAAGCTCATGACAGAGAGCTTCATATAGAAAACGTGGGATACTTTGTTCATTACTTCATCCATGAAGTTGATATGTACCTTATGCATATACGTATGTGCATACATTCACAGGAGAGTTTTACAGGGATGAAGACACCACTTGAGCCTAGTTGGCTTAAAAACCCACACACTTACGTTTATCAGCAAAACCTATACTTATTTAAAACCACGGAAGAGTTTCAAACATGACTTTAGATCCTTGAATTTTGAGTTACTATCAAAGTTAAAATTCATTTTCTGAGAAGTTTCAAGCACAAACCAGTTTACACTCCAAACAGTATCATCTACACTAATGACTAATACTTTTAAGACCATGTTTGTGGTATATAAATATTATATATAAAGATCTTATGGATTTACTTGCATTAAAAATGAAAAGAAGATGAAAGACACAGTCTTTATTATTTGCCTTCCTTACCATGGCACTGACTAGAAGTCGAGGTTATAGCATTGAATTGCTTTTGTTTTATACATTTCTTGGCATTATTACAGGAAAATATTCCCAAAATCTATATAGGAAGTCTTATTGCATTCTAAGGAGACTTATTTCACAATAGGAACTCACTTAAAAAAAAAAAATCCTTATGAATACAAATTAATATTATTTGTTTTCAACATTGCATAAACAATTTTTAATTCTTCTTAGGAGTAAAAATGTGCATGCAAAATCCAGCTGGGGAAAGCTGTCCTGCCATGACATAATAAATAGTACATAGTCTGTGAATAAACATTTCATATCCTGTTCACTGAAAATTGGACTCAAATTGTGAGGTTCTTAGCTCCAATTGTACTTTGGAATGGATCTGCTGTTCCTACTGAACTCTGTTTTAATGACCAGTCTGCCATTAATATCTTTTCACTCCGACTCAGCTGTCTCTGAAACAAATAACATTGCTTCATCAAAGGAACTTGCCAAGAGAAACTAGTTTTCTTCTTTAGAAAGCCAGAGACTCACTATGAACAGAGAGAACAGAGATTGAATTATTGCAGGGAGAGTTGGACTAGATGTCCTTTAAACATCCCTTCCAACTCAAACTACCCTATGATTCCAGGAATTTGGATGGATGAAAGGAATCTTTAATTTGGTTTCAGCTTAGTACTGAAAGTAATCACCCCCATGCACATTATTTCCTCTGTTAGTTTTATTTCCTGATCTCAGTTATGGCCTAAACAGTTGGAAGGATCCTCTTATCCTTAGGCTCTGTCATTCCTTGAGATACAGCAAGTTAATCTACTGTCCTAGAAGTTCTGAGTTTGACAATTCACCTGATGCCTGCTGCCTCCAGGGGTGGGAAAAAGAAAAAAAAAAACCAACAACAAAAACCAACACAAACCCACAAAACATCAACACTCCATTCCTAAACAACAAAAAAAACACCTTCAATAACTAGATATCCTTCTTTTGACTATCAAATCTATGTTTATTAAGTGATAGATCTCCATCTGACTAAATTGCCATCTGAAAGAGTAGTAACTAAAACATGTTTGTCATTAAACTGAAAAGCAACTCACTTTCTGCCTGTTCTGTCTTTTGCTGCTGTGGAAATTTGACTGTTTCTGTGCTCCCAGTTTAGTAAAAACTGGGGAAAAGAGGACTTTTTGCTATAAGCCAGACACAGCAGTTAATAGCCTCCACCATAAACATCTGCATTTTGTTTTATGGTTCAAAATTGTAATAACGTCATGATTTAAAACCAACTCTGAGTAGGGTATTATAAAATCAGAGAGAATTTAATATAATCTGGAAAAAAAAAAAAAAAAAGCCTTTCACAAAAGGTCTGGGTTGCTTTTTAATCGTATCTGCCTAATCAGAAAGGCATGAAAGTTTGGCTAAGATATCAAGGCAACACACAGTACACTTTCTCACCTTCCTTCTCTTATAAAAATATACAAAGAGTATAAAATATTTGCAATTACATATTTTTTTTCTAGCTGTGTATTTTGGAAGACTGAAGTCTCTGGGTTTGAGAGTCACCAGCAGTCAGCAGCTCTTCAACAGCCTTCAGCTCATCTTATCACCAAGAGACTGTTAGTGCACATTATTTATATAAGGACTATTACAATATTCTGCCACTGAACTCCACCAGTAAAGGCAGACAGATCTTCAGGTTTATTTTTGGCTCTTTTTAACGCCTAGAAAGTTTGCATATCATTAATCTCATCAGTATTTCTCTTTAAATATGTGGGTTACGCCTGGCTCATAAAGTGTTTATCAGCATTTCCTGCCCATCTGCATTGCCCAAGCAGTTAGCTAGTTCCCATTTTACAAGACAGCTGTAGTCACCTTCTAGTTCTTTGAGTGCGCCTTCTCAGAGCTAAAACAACAGATGGGAATGCTGTTCTAAAATCTTTGTCACTGAGCACAAAACTGACAAATCTGATATACCCTTTCCAAATTTATTCTAGTTTAGAAATCTTATGTCAGAAAAGGATTCTTTGTTTTGTGAAATGAAGTATTAAAAAGCCTGGAAACACTATCATTTAAGTCCTAGTCTACTCAATTTTTTTTTTATCCATAAGCCACTTTCAAACACCAAGTAAACTGTATTTATGGATACCAGCTAAGTTACTGAAATGATAATAAGAGAAGGTATTTGAGGATACAGCACATAATTTAACCTTCATCTGCTAATACACTGAAGTGTTCTCATAACTTTAAGGTTATTTATTGCAGAAATTAAAGCTAAAAATAATTTTTCCTGTACTGAAAACTTCTTTAGAAAAAGACTTGAATGACTTGCAGTTTGAGAACTTCAGCTGATTGCTAATAAAGTCTTAAAAGCAAGTATTTTGAAAAATATTTATGCTTCAGAATTAATTCAGTCTCCAGCCTTGAGCAACCCAGTTCGAGCTGTTGAGGGAAGTAGATTAAAAGATTCCTGCCTACAACAAAGATCAAATAAACCTTTCAAACATCTGGTGAAAAAACCCAGAGAAATGTTAGGCAAAGGCAAGAGATGATCTACTGAAGAACTGTGAAAACAGATAAATTAAACAAGTGCTGAAGAGGTAAAAAGATGCAAATACACAGCTTTCATAAAGGTCTCATTATCAAGGAAAGTGAAAATGTCCACCTAAATTTGAGGAAAATTATTACCAAACTGTTGCACATGTACTGTTTTGGAAGAAAGCATCTCATTCATAGAAGTGCATTGGAAATATTGCATTCTTGATTAAATACAATTTTGTATATTTTAGTTTGAGGAAAAAAGGGGGTTTTTGTAAATGCAACAGAGTTAACTGGAGTTTTAGGTTTTTTGCATTCTCTAGGACAAACAGGAAAGATCAATTCTGTAATTACAATCACCATGATTTTGACCTATCCATCCTTTTCTCCTCACTAAGAAATGTTACTTTCTTCTGATCATACATAAAAATGGAGGTATGAAGAGTAAATTTTGTATTTCATAAAGTGTATTTCATAATGTATATGTTTATTGTCGTGGTTTAAGACAGCCGGCAACAAAGTGCCATGAAGCCACTCGCTCACATCATCCTCCCCAGGCACGGTGGAATGAGGAGAGATATAAAGGCAGGCTCATGGGCCGAGACAAGGACAGGGAGGGATCACTCACCACTTACGGTCACGGGCAAAAGACAGGCTCAACTTGGCGAAGAAACAAAATCAAATTAATTTACTACAAATCAAAACAAGGACATTAGGACAAACAAGGTCAAGGACAAACCTTAGAACACCTTCCTCCCCCCTACCTCCCCCTCCTTCCCACCTCAACCCCACTCCCGGTTCTCTCTACCTCCTCCCCCCCAGTGGCACAGGGAACAGGGGATGGGACTGGGGTCAGCTCGACACACCTGGTCTCTGCCACTCCTTCTTCCTCAGGGGCAGGAGGACTCCTCACTGGTCCTCTGCTCTGCAGTGAGGTCCCTGCCATGGGACACAGTCCTTCATGAACTTCTCCAACGTGGGTCCTTTCCACGGGCTCATCCCCAGTCACAAACTGCTCCAGTGTGGGCTTTCCCATGGAGTCACGGCCATCTCTGGGGGCCTTCTCTCCCCTACTCACCTCCATGGGCCAGGGGGGACAGCCTGCCGTCTCACCATGCACTGCAGGAACATCCCCTCCTCCAGCGCACCTTCTCCCCCTCCTTCTTCACTGACCTTGCTCTCTGCATAGGTGTTCCTCTCACACTCTGATCCCCCTACTCCCTACCAGTTTCCCTTCTTAAATCTGTTCTCCCAGAGGCGCTACCACCATCACTGATGGGCTCAGCCTTGGCCAGAGGCGGGTCCGACTTGGAGCCGGGGAACCTCTGGCAGTTTCTCACAGAAGCCACCCCTGTGGCCCCTCCCCCACTACCAAAAAAACCCGTGCCACACAAACCCAAAACATTTATTTAACTGCATATTTTGTTAGTAATATTGAATTCTATCTGTAGTTTAAAAAAAAAGTGAAATTCTTACTTGTAACTTACTATGTCTGAAGAAAAAAATTGGCTCAGGAGCACAGTTTAATCTTTTAAAGTAACATTGCACTAGTTCCTGAAATGGAAAAGGAAGTAAGAATATGTATTTAAAACATAATATCTTGACTGTATTAATTTCTGCATGCTAATGAGTATCTTTCCCTCTAAAGCATTATAATACATCTGACTCATTACAGAATATGGACAGAAAAGTCAAAATATCTAGAGAGGGTTGGACAGAAAACTTGTAAAATATACCTAACTTTTTTGGAGGAACTAGCTTGGAAACACTGAATACACCTGTACGTTGAGAGGAAATATCTATTGTTTTCCAGTTCTGCCCTCAGTTTCACCAACCATTTCCAAATGAAAAGGCATTTTATGACCAATGATACTAAAAGAAACATTTAACTCCCTCTCAGTATTCTTCCTCAGGTCAGAAAAGGAGTAGCTTTGCAGCTGTATTGGGGAGGAACAGAATAAAGAGAAGAATGCTATAAAGAGAAGAATGCTGTAAAGAAAAAATGAACATGGACAGCTGGGTTTCAGCTATGAGTTTACCAACAAAATACAAGTCCGCTTACTTTCCACTTCGCAATTTATAGGAGAGATCACCGGAATTTCTCTAGTAAAAATGGCATCATTTCTTTTCATCTTAACCACCTGAGAGTGATGAAGGAAGTTTGAGTATCAAAATATTCCAAACACCTGAGCTAAAGTTTTGAACTTTTGACTTGTTTAAATCCATTTCTTTTATTTTTGCATCTTTATTTCATGAATTTTGGTTTTTTAATAATTTAAGAATGCATTTTAGTCTGGCATCATAATTTTGGTCCTACACAGTCCTGAGTGGACACTGTTCAAGCTGCTGTCTTCATTTCTTCCTTTAACACCGCTTTCATGCTGTCTATATTGTCTTAGTCTGCATTGTGTTTCCTCCATATTACAGGAGTGAAAAGTACATCAGTACACCATGTATTCATATGAATCTCCATATTTACTCCATGTTCTTGCTCCTGCCTGTTCACACACCTTCAAGGTACCCAAATAGTTTGTATGTCACAGCCTAGATTTAAGGACAGTCAACCTCATGATCTAGGTCCTCTTCAAGAACAATTTCTCATAAGGGAAGTGCAAATGGTAGATAAGCAAATATATTGTCAGTAACTTTAAATTTACCTGTCACACAGTTTCACAAAATCTAAAAGTAATGAAAACAACTAAATCATTTGCATGAACTGATTCCTTGATCATGTGAATGACCTAGCTTAAGTAGTCATAAGAAATGAAGATAAACTATCATGTAAAACCCATTTGTTGTCCTGGAACAATGAAACCTCCAGCAGCAACATACTGGATCATCATCCTTCTGCATGAACAAGCTGGTCTGTTTGCTGTTTCCTTGTGGACAATTCATTAACCTCTTTGCTCACACTTGAGGACAAAGACTTCATTGACAGTCAGGTTTTATATCCTTCTTCTATTAGTGTGGTTTGTTAGCCTCAGCCAGGACTAACTTGTGCAAAAGCTATGCACCTTACTGCAAATGCATAATCACTTCTCAAATAGTAAAAAAGTGTATCTCCTTACAAAGATGAAAGTTAAGGATTTTGAATTCTTAAGAATTTTGAAATGGCAAGGGAGAAACAAGTACTCAGGAGATTTTTTTTGCAAGAATGACATAGCCTTACTAAAAGAAGTTTAAAAGTTATGTAATTTTTTTTTTTTTTTTTTTTTTAGAAAAACTGGCTTTCTTATCATTTAGAAGGGGCAAGGTATTTGTCTTCAATAAACATGGAAAGCTGGTTACAACCATTCATCTGGAGGGGCTACTACTTTCTGCTTCTAAAACTGCTTTTAAAAGTTTCCTTTTTCACCTTATCATAACCCCCAAAAAAGTTACCATACACATGCAGTTTCCAAAACTACACTTAAAACATCTAAGCCAAGGCTTTTGCAGAGTCTTAATGGAATTGTTATTCTCCCTACTGTTTCTCATTCATAATAGATCACTGTGTCTTGGAATAGGTTGAGTTGTGCTTTTTTAAAAAAAAAAAAAATATTTAATAGCTGTATTTAATTAGCCAATAGAATTTGCCAAGGAATATATAGCCAGATAAAGAAGTCTTTTCTCCATCATATTTAAAACCTAGTAACATTAGGGAAAAAAAAAAAAAATTCATGTCATCTCCGTTGTTCACATGCCCTGCTAATTTTATTTATTATTTATCATGTTTTTATTGTGAAGAAGGTAGGGAGTAAATCTAGGTGTTATCTCAATACACCCCCCCAGTTCAATGCACATGATCCGGCCATGTTTCATACACAATGCTAACCTAGCTTCCAGATATTTATTGACTTATAAACTGAAATGTCTCTCTAGTTTATCCAGTTGGAGGACAGAAACCTGAGGATGTACTCAATTAGTCATATTTATTTTGACATCTAAAATAATTATCACATTGCAAAGGAAGGAGGACATGAGATTCATAAGAAAAAACATTCTTGCAAGAAATTAAACAAAACAAATTTTACAATAATCTAAGAACAATGATTTTGAAACAATTTACAAAACATTTTGAGTTACTAATTTAGAAAGTTATTTCCAGGAAATTTTTTTTTCAGAAACAGTGCTTATTTTTCAGTCTGCCTTTAATGTTTCAGAATTTTCTTGAAGTGAAACCAAAATCAATTCAGCTGTGTGGTTTAGGCCCATAGTTTTAAATGGACTATTTAACTAGAAAATCCTCCTAATATAGATCCAAAAATCAAAACAGTTTATAGTTAGTGTATAGAAAAGCAATTATTTTCTTCAAAGATAAAAATGTAAATGTCATGATGCAATATTCTAACTTTAGTTTTTAGTTAACTTATTAATTTTTTAATCCTTTTTTTTTGGAGATAAAAGGATTTTTTTTTTCCCTTTACCTCATTCAAGAACCTTTGTGATTACCCTTGTCTCCAAGTTTCCATGGAAACATGAGATTAAATACAATAATAGTAAAACTGTTTCTGCCAACTAAGCAAGCAATCATTACTCCTGTGGTTATACAGCAGGCAAATCTGCAGATTCTGCAAAAAACTCTCATCATATATTCACTTAAAAAATTATGAACTGACTTCCAGCAGTCTCTTTGGACTTCAGTGAAACAGACCTGATAGTCAGTATTCTGAATTTAACTACTATCCTGTCACACTTTAGTCTGATCTTAAAAGCATACACATTTTCCAGTATCCTGGAAACTAACAACATATTTTCAACCATGGGAACATCAGGCAAATCACACACACAAAACACAAGAGTGTAGTAACAGGAGATACTTCAAAAGTTGGGTAATTCCTTGAAAATGAGATTGAAAGATTATGAACAAGGAGGAACTCAGTATTAGCTAGTCAGTGACATAATCTATTCATGGTGTATATAAGATTACCATATAGCTGGATTATTGCAGAAGGGAAGAAAACTGTATTTGAAATAATTAACAACAGCTACTGAATCCAAACATTTTATTACATTATGACTTTCCTTTTTCATTGCTCAGGACTGATGGAACTAGAAGTCATTAACATGATCAAAGAACCAATCCATCCTAATGACTTAATAAGTAGTCTTCTTTCTTTTCAGTTTCTGTGGAAAAAAGGTACTTGTGATTAACAAACTTGAGCCTATTTGTAATATACTTGGGTTTTGTATTTAAGATCTCTTATAAGCTATTCAAGAGACCACAGATCACTAGTTTCAATAAGATTAGTATCTGTCTACTAACAATTATATAAAAGCATTAATGATGCTGTTATGGTTAATATATACAGACATTTTTATTTTACTTCATCTCTTCTCTGAGGATGACTTGATTACTAAAACTTTCAGGTGATCAACTCAATATTAGCTACTAAAACTCAAAAAAATCGAACACACACTGATATGCCTGTTTATATTGCCACCTCCCCATCACAACATATTACACAATTTACTTATTTTATGATGTATCTGTACCATGTCTGTATGGTGTTAGTGACCTTCAATCTTAATCTGAGGTCCTACTATAACTTTTTTTGTTTTTAAACCACGTCTTGCACTTCAGCTTTTTTGTGAAGTCTGTGGATTTCAAATATTGTACATAAAATTTGGATGGACACCCTTTTCTTTCACATGACCTTTCACATAAGAGAAAATGCTTTTATTAGGATGTTCCTGCAATAGGGAAATAAGAAAGCCCACGGAAACTAACAAACACATACCATCTTACAGATCAAGTTTTTCAAGATTTTTCCAATCCTACTATAAGCACAATTAAATGTTTTGTATTGAATGATCCTTATAACCAGCATTATATGCATTTCTTAGCCTAGGCTCATTGTGGTTGGTTCACCTTGGCTGGGAGCCAGACCACCACCCAGCTGCTCTCTCACTCCCCCTCAACAGGACAGGGAAAGAAAGTAAGATGGAAAAGCCTGTAGGTCGAGATAAAGACGAGGAGATCAATTAGTGTCGTGCAGAACAGACTCCACTTGGGTAAAATTAATTTAATTTATTACCAATTAAAAATTGACTAGGAGGTAAGAAACAATCCCCACCCTTCTTCCCAGGCTCAATATCACTTCTTCACTCCCACCTCTTCTACATACTCCTCCCTCACCACACACATGTGGTGCAGGGGCATGGGGAATGGGGGTTGCCGTCAGTCCATAACAGTTCCTCTCTGTTGCTCCTTCTTCCTCACATGTTTCCCCTCCTTGATCAGGTCCCTTCCATGGATTACAGTCCTTCATGAACTGCTCCAGCATGGGTCCTCCACAAGCTGCAATGTAGATACCTGCTCTGGCATGGTCCTCTCCATGAGCTGTGGGGAAATACCTGGCCTCCTCCATGGGTTGCAGTGGAATAGCTGTTCCAACACCTGGAGCACCTTCGCTTCCTCCCTGTATGTACTACAATGTATGTATTGCTAATTTCTGGATTATTAATGTTATCAAAACTGTAATTACATTTTGAATGGGTTTAATAATAATAATAATAATAATAATAATAATAATAATAATACATGAAGGGCAAGTTAACCTCAACCAGCCCTCAACCACTTTGCCAATAAAAAGTCTTGACTGTCAAGATGCAGGTGAAGTGTGAATGGCTGAATCTGAGGTGAAGCATGTCCCCAAAAAACCCAGTTAGTGCAAAATAAACACATGTCCTGGTTTCACCTGGGATAGAGTTAATTGTCTTCCTAGTAGCTGGTACAGTGCTATGTTTTGAGTTCAGTGTGCAAAGAATGTTGATAACACACTGATGGTTTCAGTTGTTGCTAAGTAGTGCTTGGTATAAAATCAAGGACTTTTCAGCTTCTCAAGCCCAGCCGGTGAGAAAGCTGGAGGGGCACAAGAAGCTGGCACAGGAC
>JAVJGG010000264.1:0-12632 GCA_035590195.1 Aviceda cuculoides
GGCGGCTGGGGCCGAGCGTTGGCGCTCGGCGGAGCGATGCGCAGCGCAGCGGCGGCGCCGGGGTGTTCTGGGTGGAGGGAACGTGTTCCTGCGGCCGCAGAAACTTGTGGAGGTACCGGCAGCAGTTAAGCGTGCGAGGAAACGGGTTTTTTCATGTATTTTTTCCGGTCTCTTTTTTTTTCCCCCTTCTTTTTGTGGTTTTTACCAGTGCCCGCGGCAATTACTTTTTTTTGCCGCCACAGTGTTAAGGTTTTTGCTCGAAAAATGTATGTCCTATAAAGCAATTTCTTGTGCCTTTCAGCTTGTTTTTTTTATTTACAGAACTCGTGGACAAATGCATAGGTTCACACATTCGTATTGTGATGAAGAGTGGTAAGAAATTGTTGGAACACTTCTAGGATTTGATGACTTTGTCAGTATCCTTTGATGGAAGTGTTTAAGGCCATTAGTTTATGCTCCAGCTCAGTTATGTTACTGCTTTTGAGAGGTTTGAGTTCACCGGATTAAGAGCCTTTTTGTACGGTTCCGTTGTATTATTCTGATTTTTTATTTTACAGATAAAATCATAGATCAGTATAGCATGGAAATAACTTTTAAGTGTTTTTATTTTAAAATTCGGGGCCTTATTTTCCTTGAAACTGGATTTTCAGATGTGGTGTTAGAAGACAGTACAGAACTGTACGTACTGTTTCTGTGTCTTGTTGCTATTTAATGTTTGGTTTCCTGAGGAAGAATACTGTGTGAGATCTATAATCAAAGTGTTCTTATATTTTTTGAATACTTGGCCAGCTGAATGGTTTGTACCTTGGACTTAAACTATAGAGGGTGATCTATTCAGGACAGCCATGTCATAGAGTAGCTGTTGCATGATTTATACTTGTAATCAGGTTCCTACTTGGTAGCCCTAAGTTTGCACAGATTGTGTGGTGAACTTCCCAGTAGTTTGTTTGCTTTTACATTTCCTTAAGGTCTAGGCAAAGATTTAGAAAGTTAGCAGATTTAAGGACAAGTATTACTTTGTCATGCCACGTTGCTATTTGAAATCTATTGTGAGTATCAGTGGTATTCAAGAAATTGCCAAGATTTAGAGGGTGAATCTGTATCTTTATGTGCGCTGAGCAGAAAAGTACAATGGATCTTTTTAGTTGCCAGGTAGCTTTCTTTACCCAGGTGGTCAATTTATCAAGGTCAGGCTGCAGTGCAGCCAATTTATTTGTTAGTTCCAACAACTGTCATCTTAATGTAGAGATTTATGTCAGTTCTGTAATCAAAACTGGAATCGTTGTCCCTGGTTATGTGTTCTTACTTTTTCTAATGCTGCTTCAGTGAGATTCCATCTGAGGGCAGAAGAATCACAAATCTAGACCAGATGGTAAGTCATTGTTGTTAAAATGCTGCATGCATTTATTTTCTGTACCTGTAAATCAATCAGTAACTGAGCTCAACTACTTTAAGCTGAGCTTTCCAGACAATTCCATTACACAAGGTACTTTCAAGTAGCTTCCGGGGCATATGTGTGTATGAATGATGCTGGAAAAGTGATCTTGCTGTCTTAGTTAGTATGTTACAGTTTAAAAAAAAAAAAGAGCATGGCTCTAACTGTATTTTGGTGGATGTTTTTCTGGTCTTCAGGTGTGCAGGGGAATCACTGGCTTTGTTAAGCACTCCATAAGCAGCTTCATACAGTGGCTTTTAACTCATGAGTGTTTGCCTGCATAAGTGTGTAGGTGGAATGCATCTACGTTTTATGCGTTATTGTATGTATAAATGTGTTTGCAGCAGTTGGATGCTTACAAGCTTGTCAAGTCATTTGGCAGTTATGATCACCATGTGATGCCCAGAGAGGTGTACCTTCACGTGCTCTGAAAAAAGTCTGAAGGTCCGTTGGATTATACCAAATCAGAAGCCCTATGATTTTTAGTTTATCATCTGCTGGTGTATGTAGATCAGCACTGAAACAGTAATTAAATACTGCTGTGATTATGTATCCCTAAGCTGAATTCTGCAACTTCCTAAATACCACAAAAGCAGACCCAGAGTAAATTTTTGCTTGTCGGCATAGATGGCTGCAAAGTCGGGACTTCCTACGTAAGAGCATTCCTAATGTTGTGGGAAGAGGAGAGGAAGACCAACTTGAGTCGAAGTCAGCTTTGTGTGAACGAGTAACAATCACCGTTTTGCTGTCTTACTCATCTTGCACCTCCTCACTGTGTGTCTGAGAAAGTGCCATCTTGACTTAATTTCTAAGCCTTTTTCTGCTTTGGTTATTGTTCTGCCTCCTTAAAAGGTTAGTGCATGTTCTGACTTCTTGTATGGGGTAAAATTACTACCGTCCAGTTAAGCTGGTGGTATACTGCCCTTGAAGCAGAAGCTGGTGATTCTTAGAGTGCAGATTTTCAGCGAGGCATAGATACGTATCTGTATCAGATCTTGTGTCTCTCTTGTGGACACATCTTCCCACGTCAGGAGGACTATGCTTTAGACTTTTTCTTACTTCGGTCCCGAAAGCAGCGAAGCTTTTCCTCTTTAGAAGTGCTCAGCTAATTATGAAGAATGTACCAGTAAAAGCAGTGGTTATCATCTTCTTTTTTTCCCTTACTCATGTTTTTCCTTTGGTATTTCTTTTTCTGTTGTTCAGTTCTTTACTTTCTTCCCAGGAAAATCACTCCCTGCTGCCTGTAGAAGGGTTCAGGCTCTTTATTAGTTTTTGGGCTCTGCTTAACGATAGAAGTTGGAAAGAGGAAACCAACTTCCCAGTATAGTGACAGTCTATGGAGGAATCAGCAACTGGAGAAATTCTTCACGAAAGGATGGATGTTCTTTGTCCTTTTAAAAGTGAGCTGTAATGTTTCTAGACAGAATCATCTCCTTGAGGTGAATACAAAAGACAAAAACCAAAATGTTTGTTATCTAGGAACTCCTTTGTGTTTTGTTAAACATTCTTTGTATTTTGGAGATTCTTTCTGTCATGTGCTTCTCTGGCAGTAATTGACTTCCTCTTTTGGGAGAGGAAGATAATATTAAATCTAAAAACTGCTTTTGCGGTCTACCAGTGAAGTCTCCATCTGCTAAAATGTTGTAAAGCAAGAACTGTCACGTATGGGTTTGTAAAACTCAGTTCTATGGCACAAACACAAAATTGTTGTCTTCTTTTATAGCTGGTTCCTGGAGGAGAAGGACCTGACGTATAAATTGATACAGTTGTAATCTGTGAAGACATTTATTTATTTATTTGTGTGTGCGCGCGTGTAATCTAAACAGAGCTTTTGGGGTATGGGTGTGGGTGGGTTTTGGTGTGGGTTGTTTGTTTTGTTTACAGACTCTTGGAATTGACATTTGGTAGAAAGATTTCCCCTTCAGGAAAGGTGCATCGCTAATGATAATGCTGATTTTGTAAGTTGAAATCTTTACTTTCTTGTAAAGACTTACTAATTTGTTTTGAATAAAAGGCTTTCTTTTTGTTAGTTACTGTGTTCTATTATGTAAGTGCACGAGTTAGATGGTTTTCTAACTGGTTGATGGAGTGGAAAAATAATAGTTACGTTCCAGCTGCTGTCAGTCTTCAGTTTTTCTACATCTATTGCATTTGTTTATGGCCCAAGTCTATATAAAATCCAAGTCGTGAGCCAAGAGATTGCTATTCTTTGCAGTACAGGCAGGTACTAAGCTGGATAGTTTCTTTAAACACTGCTTCAGGCTGTGTCGCCAGAAACCATGTGGTAGAGTGCTGTAGAATTCTGAAAGCTCTTCAAAGTGGGTGCATCTGTTTGATGCTCAGCAGCTGTTGGTTCTGCCGGCCTTGAGGTTCAGCCCTCTTGGACTTGTTTTGCTTGGCAGAGGTACTTTCTTATATAGTAAAGGCACTGTAGTGGTATTTGGCAAGTGAGGACAGACAGACCAGATCTCATTCATGTCTAGGGGGCCAGGGCAGGAAGGTTGGTGTTCAAACTTGTCATTCCTGTCAGTGGTGGCTCCGCCTGCACCGCTAAGTAGTGCTGTGTATATATACCTGATTAAATTGGGAGCTGCCTGTGCCTGCCTGCTTGTGTAGTTCGGAGTAGTCATTTTAGAGAAAACGTTCTTTTGGCTGCATTTGTTCTCCTGTGATGCAAAAACTTGACAGCTATTGGAGGCAACTACTACTTTAGGAGAATTTCCGTAAAGTAGTAAATTGCTGGTTTTATTCTGTCATGATGGACAAAAAAATAACTGATTGTAAATCATGTCCACTGCAGCTTATGCTTCCGCAACACACTACTCAACTGATTTCTATGTGTAAATGTCTTTGGAGAGGAATCACAGGTGCCTGCTGTTACTATAGGGGCAAGCAGTATGGGCTCACAGGAACAGAACATGCTTTGCCTTCCCATCACCAGAAGAAGAAAGAAGAGTTGAAGAAGAGCGCTCAGGAGCAAGAGGCTGCAAGGAAGTTGCTGTACTTGATTCTTTTGCCTTGCTTTATCTGACAGAAAAGCTGCCTTCTGCTAGCTGGGTCTTGGCTTGAAATACAAGGGGAAGGAGACTCCCGCCCCTCTCCCAGGCAGTGTGCTGCTTTTGACTCGCGTGTTCTGACTATATGATCTGCAATTACAGTATTTAGATTGCATGGTGACAATCTATACCATTGACTCCCTGAACAGTTTTTCATTTCTGTCCCCACTTCCTCCTCCAGCTTTTTTCAAGACATCAATTTAAAAAAAAAAAAAAATTAAAAAGAAATTTTAACCTTACATGAACATCATCTGTTGGCTTTGGCCCCAAACACTTTATTTCCTAGAAATAAGTTGAGTCTTTTCATCAGAATACTTAAAAGATTTCTAGCCACTGTAGTACTATTGTGTTGGTGGGTTTTTTTTAATAAGTTTCTATACAGGTTCCAGTGTGTGCACTAAATTTCTACTGCAGTGGAAAACAGTCTTAAGCTGAAGAGAGGTTTCATGCTTGGGAGAAAAAAGGGCAGATCTTGACTCAAAAGTAACTTTTCAAAGGGAAAGGTAAACTCTTTTGTTTCTTTGGGGATTTTTATTCTGATAGCATAAACATCTTGTTCTCTCAGGATTTTGTTATCTCTGGAAAAAAACCTTGGTATTGCATCACTTCCTCCTTCCCTAGTTGTGGATTTTTCACTCCTTTCAGAGGAAGTGCTAAAACTGTTATATTTTAGGAAGACATTTTAGCTTATGACTCAGAGGTCTGCAGACATCACTGTACAGTTTCTGTGCATCCAATTGCTGTTAATCCGTTAAAATACAAAAGGAAAGATTTGTAACTTGGAGCTGAGAAGTCAAAGTATTCCAGACGAGTCTGGTTTACTTTGCATTCAGTATTCCTGTAGCCTGTTGCTTTGGAAGTGCAGGTAATAAGCTTTTCAATTGAATAAACGTGTGGTAGTGTTTTTTGTTTTTCCTGCCTTAGAAATGTAGTGCTTAATCATACTACACTGTCCTGTAGAAGTTGTGGACACTGTGGTGTTCTCCAAAATGCTACTTAGGCTGCCACTACAGGTAGGTCATTTAAAATAATAACCTTAGACTTTAAGCATCATTAAGTTTTATGTATTTTTAAAGTTTAGAGCAGGGTAGTCATCAGGTTAAAATAATTTCATGCTCATGACATGCACAGTGATGTTCCTTTCAGGTTTTTTGGTTGTTTTTTTCTTCTTTAAGATGGCAATGGTTGCAGTGATCTTCAGTTTTACAACACAGCTAACTGTCTTAGTATGGATATGGTTCCTTTCTGCCTACTATTTCAGTTTACTTGCAGACATAGTTAAGATAGCTCTTCGGAGTTGTGGAGTGTGTATGTGAATGTGTATGAAAATAATAAGACCTAAAGTGCCCTCCCCACATCATTGGTTTTTGCTGACCTGTATTTCAGTGTTGCCAGGATTTTAAAGTGACCCAAATATTGCTGTTGCAAATGTTTCCATGTTTGTCTAACTATTGTGATGACATAAATAAAAAAAGAAATCAAACCACTAAATGTTTAATTACTTGCCCTATAACTATATAGGGTTTTCCTGTCTAATATCTATTTCTTTTTTCAGGATTCACTGTATTTTTTTTTTTTTTACCGTATGAAATAGAAAGAGATTTCTGGGTTACTGTTGGCTTTTAATAGATGTTTTATCCTTGGGGAATTGCCCGCCAATTCATAGAGTTTGAAATTTAACTGAAGGACATTTTGCATGCCTGTGTTCAAATATTGATGCTAATGAGCCACCATACAGTTCATGTTCATAGCTTTAGGGATACTTAAAGATAGGCAATAGTCTTATTTTTCAATAATGCTTAACCTTTTTCTCTTTGGCAAGAACAAGCAAGTCTGCCTGGTTTTGTAGTACTTGCAGCTTTTCCTTAACATCAGACTTTCAAAAGGGGAGAACCAGTATCAGGTACACAGTTAGGATGGTGATTTTTAAAATGCTGAGCTGCGTAACAGTCTCAGGAAGAACATGTGTGACTGGGCATGAGAGTCTGTGGTACAGCATTACTAACCTTTGCTAAAAAAGTTTTGAAGAATGAAGCATTTGCTTTATGAACGGTACTTGAGGACGAATTCTGATGCTGTTAAAGTGTATTGAAAAATAGGCACTGATTTCAGTGATTATGCAGGTGTGATTTCTGTTCCTGCCTTAAATCTGAAAAGAAGAGAAACCTCCATTTGAAGGAGGATTTTGTATGAAGGGTAATCAAACCAGTAAACTGCTTTAAGAATGACTTTAAAATATTTGGAGCATCGGTGAAAGGCAAGTAAGTAAAGTTTATCATATCCTCCTAGATAAGCTGTGACTATTGAATACAGTCAGCAGTCCACCTCAGAACTTTTTGGTGTGCAACTGAAACGTGTTAAGTTGTAAGACTTCACAGTCACGAGCTGATGGGCCACAGTTCTCTCCGAGCATAAAGCGCTGTAAGTTTTAGTTTCTTGCACAGCAGTGACTCTTTTCAACATTAGTAACTATACAACAGGGTAAAAGGCAAATTTAGTGAATAATAATGCGTCGTTATCAGAGTAGCTGTTTGCATTTCACCGTGATGCAGATGCTTTCTATAGCAGTTGTGTTGGCACATGTCTTAGAATTCGGTTAATGCGGAGAGTTTCGGAGCAGGGAAGACACAGAACACTCAATATGAGATCCTGCTAGCATCTTCAAACTTTATTTCTAGCAGGGTTCTTTTATATGTTTTCTGTAACATATGGTTACTAGTCATTCTCTTATTGGTTACATGATAAAAAGTTACATTTACATACTCCACATACTTGCGGTTACAGACTACTTATCTTTACATTTCTTCAACCACAACTTCTCTTCACAAAGCTCATTATTTTCGCCAAGGACACTGCGTCCTTGAGTGTCATTGGTTGCTGCTGTCTTGTCTCAGCAAAACTCTTCTTGCTCGCACAACGCCTCCGCAGACTTGTGTCCTTGCTCTATTAACCATTCCTCAACAGGTTAATCCTCTCCTGAACTCATTTAAACTTTTGGCTTCAACTGCATCACTGACAATATGTTTCACGATAGAAAAATTATTTTCTTTCAAAAAAAAGGGGGGGGTGGAGAAGAAGAAGGGGTGGAGGAAGTGGGGATAAAAAAATCTGTTGTCTGCCAGTGCTGTGGGCTGCTCACTCATTTTTCTGTAGAACCCCTGGGTTTTTATTGTTGTTTTTCTACCTTAGCCTGTTAGCCTATCCTCTGCACCTTTGGTCATTTCCTGAAGGTTGTCTGTAGTTTCCTACATTAGTAGGTAAATGTCTCTCTTTTACTTTACAGAGCTTTGATAGTTTTTTAAATTATACAAGTAATTTAAATCTTGGAACAAATGTATTTGCTTATTGATTTTTGCGAGTAGCTGCAAAAATCTTATTGATTAGTTGCCTCTTTTAAAATTAAAATAAAAATGAACGCTATGCAAGAAATATGTTGCAAGTAAATGTTAGGGTCTTACTACTGCTCGCTGTTGAGAGATCGTGGGAAGTGCAGAGAATTTGTGTTAAAAGTTATGGGCATGTTTCAAGATAGTTTTCCAGGTCTGAGGCGTGCTGAAATATCTCTTTCCTCTGATAGTGTCTTTAGTTTCATTGACTTCAGCAGAATACCCAGAATACATTGACTTAAACTGAGAATCTGATGATAAGGTTTTATACTCTACCTAACATAGTGTTGTGATGACTTGTCCTCTGAACTCAAAATTATGTTTGATGATCTTAACAGGAGGCCGGATCTGTGATCTGGAAATTATGCTGATAGTGACGTTACAGAATCCAGGCTTGTAACTTCACTGGTTTCTTGCAGCCCCTCAGGTTCATGAAGGACAATAAAGACCCATTCTTTTTTGTTGTTGTGCTATAATCAGTGATGGAAGTATTACATTGTCAGTTGTAAGAAGTGGTTTAACTGCTGTTGGAGTCTGCTTTTATGCCTGAAAAACCTGTTGATTTAAATGGGTTTGCACCGCTTATGCTAATGATATGGCTGGAATGAAACAGGATCTTGTGTAGTCTGCAAGGACTGTATATGGTCCTGGTTTATAGCTGGGTGGGAGGGATTGGTTCAAGTTACTTCTTATTTACACTGTTTAATATCTTAAATACGAGTGAACAGTGTAATTGGAACAGATTCATTTTTACAAGAGGAAATTTATAAATCAGGTTTTATCCTGTGTTAGAATTAAGATATGTATTTACTGGAGACAATGAGTCTAGCCGAAACACTGAAACACCTCCGTTTTGGTCACACTATTAGAACTTTTTTAAAATTTTCAAATCATAACAGTCTGTCAGTTTATGCTTGTTAAGTCTGAGACATTACATGATGCCCTTTGAACAGGTAAATATTGCTAATAATTGATATTTGGGTTGTAGGCTATACCTTTTGTATGCTCTAAAGTCATCTGTTGTTTCCCTTTCATTTATAAAAGTTCTGTTCATCAAATCACATAAGCACATACCTCAATTCAGTGTTAAACTTCCTGAATTGCTATAAACTATTGTGTTGCTGTAAACTGTTTTGGCTGATAAACCTAAGCGGTCAGCTTGATCTTCCTACGTGTATATGTGATGAAGATGCAATAGCTCAGAACAAGTTACCAGGCTACTGCATGCTCCAGCTGCATAGGAGGCACAAAGCACCTGGCCCGTTCCTTGTAATTACTGGAAAAGTACAGATTCTCCTGTGACCTTGGTCACTCTTGTCTAACATATTAGATAAGAGTATTTTGATACTCCTCTCTCAGTGGGAGAAACACTGCTTGTGTCTGTGCAGTGTGTGAAAAATCACTTTACCAAGATGCTTTTATTTCTAAAACCCTTGGGAAAAAAACTCAAAACGGAATTTTAAAACTTTTTTCATCCAAGGCAGACTTCAGGATTCTCATTCTTACAAAGTATTTTACAACTGCGTAACCTTGTAGACTGTACGGAGAATGAGGATCTTGCATGTGACATATTCAAAAGTTTCATTTTTGGTGTTCTACACACTTCTACTGATCGCAGTGCCTTTGTTTGCTAATGGCAACTGGCAACAGACAATGCGTATGGGTTTCAAGGCCCTGTGGAACAGAGAAGGTAGTTTGCCAGTGTTCTTACTGCTGTTGCAGACATTGTTTCAGTGGAGTGAAAGTGGCACGTTCCAAGTACCTTTTCCTACCATTGCTGCGTATTTTTTTTTTTAATCCAGAAGGATGTTTCTGTAATTCCTTTCCCTGTAGATGCATGTTGATTTACATTGCATGGTATTGCAGTGTTCTTAGTCTACCAGTTACAGATGACTCCGTTCAGTTCTTGTGCATTTATGAATGCGTATCTACCTATATACCTACTAAACTCACATTTATTCAGACGTGATATGCAACTGCTGCGGAAGTCAGCTATTGTGCTAGTTATGGTGTTTGCCCCGTCAGTTGTCGTACTATCTAATAAGTACGTGATGACAGAGAAGGGGAATGTCAGAAAATAGACAAGTCAGGCTTTATATTAGAAATGGTCTTCATAAGATTTAAGAGAACACAGTTTTGGAATAAGGATTTACATACCGCTCCCGCTGTTCTGTTGGGCTAAGGTTTTGCAAGAAGCTGAGGTGTTTAACTGTCAAAAGCTGTTTATGTAAATTGGCTTACCTATGAGTAGTCTCCTTCAACCGTGCGTAACAAAGAAATGAATTTGCATATGTAGACATTTGCATATGCAGATATAATTGTAAGTACACAGCTGGGGGTGATGCTTGTGTTTGAGGGTAGAAATACAGAGAGGGAGAGCAATGGGGAAAGAAGAACCTTTAAAGATAGTCTGGTGTTGCTCTCATTCTAGAGGTGAATGATCAACTTTCTGTACCATTCTTGACAAATGCTTGCCTAATTTATTCTTAAACATTTCCTGTAAATATTACTACTGTTGCAAAGATGGCTACCTACCCTAAGTTTTTCAGCGTGTAATTTAAGCCCCATGATTCCGTGTCCTGTGTGCAGTGGATGTACATAAAAGTTCTTCCTTATAGCTACCTTTTCGAGTTTAAACATTGCTATTTCTCTTCAGCATTGCCCTTTCCAGGTTAAGCAGCTGTTTTTCAATTTACACTTTGAAGTCCAGCTTCTGTACATCGTCGAGCACCCTCTTGGACTTCCTGTAGACTCTCACCAGTTATCCTACACCCTTCTTGAAAAGCAGTACATCATCTGGAGGGTTCAGCAGCTACTCCGTGCAAATGTAGTGCTGGAGAAATAATGCTTGGATGTACTAACTCAAGCGTGATGTGTGACGAGGAATCACTGGGCCTTTTGATTAGCAAGAAACGGTACCTAAAAACCGGGTGACAGAAATAGGACATGAAGCTGGCATCCTGGTCTTCAAGCTTACAGTGCAGCTCCGTGGGCTTTGGATGACTGAAGAAAAGCCTGAGGCACAGGCGAGAACTGCTGCTGGATCTTAGTGAAAGATGGTAAATCATTTTGGAGAGATGAATTAAAGTCAGGTGCCCAATTGCAGATTGCCTGTGAACTCACTGTGTACTTCCCTCGCTTGTCTAACTTTGTGTTGTATATTGTCTAGCAGCTTTTATTTCAAAGTTAACAAAGTTACACTTGTGTGGTAGGTGATGTAATGATCTCATAATAATAGGCAAAATCCAAGCCACAGAAAATGCCAGCATTTGAAAGAGAGCCCTGATAAATTGCTAGTGCCTTATACCACTGCCACTTACCAGGCCTTCCATGTTACAGCTGCCTTAATCATTGATGCCGTTTCCTCAGACTTGGAGCTGTAATATCTGCTTCTTGTTTCTGGGTATATTATGAAGTTGCTGATGGCACTGCCTTAGCCCTTTGGCTAAGAAGAAGAGCAAGTAATTTGTGGATTATCCGTACGAGCAGCAGTCAAACAGCATTCTCGTCGAATCAATAGGGAAGAAAGCCGCACCGGTTTGTCTGGGTTCCCTAATACCAAAGGTCTTTCTCACATTTATTGATCCTTTTATATTTTCCAACTTGTTCAGGGTCAGCTGATGACCGGAGCGAACTGTCACGTCTTTGAAAACTGCTTGTAACTGTGAAAAGAGGTTTGTTGACTTCCTCATGTGATAAGTAGACACTGAAGAAATTGCATGTTGCTCATCTCTTAAGTCAGAGACAGGAATTAGATAGATAATGTCTTACTAGAAAATCAAATACAACTGGGTCCCTTGAGACAGAAATGTATTGATGAAATCATGTAATATTATAGAGACATAGTGACAGTTTTCTCAACTAACAAACAGATCCTATGCAAAAATAATGTTTGTTCCAGGTAATTCTGGTCAGTCTCTCAAGGCAGTGGATCTGCTTTGCAAATGAGAGAAAGTGGACCTAAATATTGAAACAGGAAGGGCTATTTTTCTTCCCCAGTTCAAAATTGGCACAGCAGAGCCTATATATAGTTTTCAAATCGGTAGCAGCTCCTTCGCCTGCTTGTTAGCAGACAGAGCAGAATCTGTACTTTCTCCTGTTTGGCTCTTGAAAGAGACTTGGTTGAACTCGTTTGCTTGTTGGAAAAAAAAGTGGGATGTTGGATCAAGTGCAACTGTAGCAAATACTGACCTTCCTGAAACTATTTAGAGTTTTCATGTGTTGATACTCATTAGGAAAAAACAAAACTTGAAAAAAATCCTGTAAGGATTAAGCTATAAGATTGTTTTCAGGGGGAAAAAAAAAAGAAAAGGAAAAATAAATGGAAGATGGCTTTAGAGAAAGTAACTTTCCTAGCACTTTGAGGTAACATAGCTGTCTGTAAACAGGATGTTTAAGGAAAAGATACTCGGTCTCTTTATGATTCTTTCTGTGGCCTTCTAAATGAAAAGTCTGACTGTGCGAACCCTGGTTATTTGTGTTACAGAAGACTGATCTGCTTTGCAAGCTGAGATTCTTCTGAAACAGAGCAAAAGGATGAGAGGCATGGTCTTGTGGTTTGGGTTACTCTCCTGGAACATGCCAAAAGAGGTGAGAAACTGTTTTAAGAGACTCTGGTGTCAGGGCAGCGGTTTCTGGGGAGGTTGGAGCTCAGCCCCTCAGCTCAGCTCACCCCGGGGGTGCGGGGCTGTGCGGAGGTGGCGGCTGCTGTCAGGTGAGGGTTTCCTCGGGCAGCCCGGGGGCGCGGATCTGTGC
>JAVJGG010000265.1:0-12484 GCA_035590195.1 Aviceda cuculoides
CCTCTTCTCCAGACTAACCAGCCCCAGCTCCCTCAGCCGCTCCCCATCAGACTGGTGCTCCAGGCCCCTCACCAGCTGGGTTGCCCTGCTCTGGACACGCTCCAGCAAGCACCAGGAGTGTCATCAAACACTGTCACCAGAGGCCAGCGAGCCCACCGGTGGGCTCTGCATCCTCGGAGATGCTCAAACCTCGAGGGCACTCAGCCCACCGCAGACGACTGGGGCGGGCCCTGCCTCCAGCGCGCTTCGGCCCCCAGCCCCCTGCCAGCCCCTCACCTTTGAGCACTCTCAGCCTCCCCATCGCAGCAGGATTCCCTGGATGGAGCAACTAGTCTCTCCAGGCCCTCCTCCCGTGAAAGCTGTGAGCAACTGGCCCCAGGAGTTCCAGTTCCATTCCGGAACACTGGACCCGGGCATTGTGACCCCATCGAAGGGCCCGGCCCAGGCTGTCCCGCAGGCAACACCTCACCTTGGCTCCCTGCAGGGGGGACAACACGGACCCAGGGCGAGGACAGGCCTTTAGAGAAAGCTATCGTTGAAATTCCTTTCCTTTGCGGGCTACAGGCAAATTCAAGCCGTAGGGAACGGGGAAACGCTGCGCCGCAGGGCCCCGCAGCCGCTGCGGCCCTTTGTGGGCTCGGGGGAAAGAGTAGCTGCCACTTCCTGCCGAGTTTAGCTGGATTTGTGGTTACTCTTGAACGCTTTAATTCCCTGCTTTTTTCCTTTCTGATAGCAGCTGGGTTTGTTGCAGGAGCTATTCTTCTGCGTTACCTGCGGGAGACCTCCCCCTTTTCCTGGCAGAGACCTTTCCGTTGATAATCACTGATGCAATTTTGGGCCAGGCAAGCGATTCCGTCTCTCTCTCCCCCTAGAGGTGTCTTTTCTCTCTCTATTAAGATAGAAAATGGTAGGCTGAGACAAAGCTGACCAGCACAGAGAACATCTAAACATTTAACTAAAATGACCATAAACCTAATCTTAACCCTACCACCTAACCCTAACAACCCTAACCCTAAACCCTAAACTCAAACCTAACCCCAAATTTAACCCTAATGCCTGTAACCCTAACCCTAAACGCAAACCTAACTCTAACCCTCGTGACCGTAACCCTAATGCTAACCCTAACTGGGCTTAAACCACAACAGCGATCAATAAATAGCCAAATGCTTCATCATCCACTCAGTGATGTGCATGAACGGATGAACGAGATTCCCACTGTCCCTACTCACTATCCAGCGAAACCACAGCCAAGAGAACAGGCTCGGCAGAATCAGCAGGGAAAGAAGACCCTGTGAAAGAAGCACGACTCCAGTCTGGCACTGCGAAGGGACATCAGAGGAGCAGAATAAACGGGAGGCCCTGCAGTTATGCAGCTCAGGCCACAGTCCAGTTGCCAGTGAAATACTACTGGCAAAAAAAAAAAAAAAATCATTTCTTCCACTTACCCAGTGAGGTGGGGAGGGTGGTGAGCCCCAAAGGGCTCTCACTTCTGATGCCATGTGCCTGCTCCAGGGACAGTACGCCTGTCAAACCGTAACACAGTGTACTGGTTTCAGCTGGGATAGAGTTAGTTTTCTTTCTAGTAGCTGGTACAGTGCTGTGTTTGGGGTTCAGGAGGAGAATGTTGGTAACACACTAACATTTTCAGTTGTTGCTAAGGAGCGTTTACACTAAAGTAAGGATTTTTCAGCTTCTCCTGCCCAGCCAGCAAGAAGGCTGGAGGGGCACAATTCGTTGGGAGGGGACACAGCCAGGAGAGCTGACCCCAACTGGCCAAAGGGGTATACCATACCATGGGACGTCATGCCCAGTATATAAACCGGGGGGAGCTGGCCAGAGGAACTAAATGCTCAGGAACTAACTGGGCATCGGTCAGCGAGTGGTGAGCAATTGCACCGTGCATCCCTTGTTTTGTATATTACAACTTTTTTTTATTGTTATTGTCATTTTATTATTGTTATTATCATCATTATTTTCTTCCTTTCTGTTCTATTGAACTGTTCTTATCCCAACCCACAAGTTTTACTTTTTTTTTTTTCCCCAATTCTCTCCCCCATCCCACTGGGTGGGGGGAAGCGAGCAAGCGGCTGCGTGGTGCTCAGTTGCTGGCTGGGGTTAAACCATGACACACAGGTGACTTCAGGCAAGCTCAGGGAGGACAGAAACCTCTCACAGAGTAGAAGATCCAAGGCTTGATCTTAATTTTCACTACAAATATCATGCAGGGCCTCACCCTCCTTCTGACATTTTGGGTTTTAAGCAGGCACCCAGGAGACAGTGGATGAGGAACTCCAGGCATGAGTCTCCTCCACATGAGGAACTCAAGCACTTCGGCTGTTCTGCTCCACCACTCAACAACCTGGGGAATTCAGGCTGTTCCTGCAAGGACTGGTGACACTGGGGAAGATGAGGATGCCTGGGCATCCCCACCACATCTCTCCCCCTAGTCACCCCCAGGAGAGGGCCCAGAGAGGTGTCTCCCTCTGGTTGTGGGGCAGGGAACCCATTTGCCACATAGTGGGAGCAGGGTTGGGACTTCCACCCTGGCAGACTCCGGGGTTCAGTCAGGAGGCTGAAACCGATGCAGGCCTAGGAGCAAGGGGGTGGGGGAGAGTAGAAAAATCAGTCTTCTCCCTGGTCTGCCCCTGGCACTTGTCCCCTGCCCAGCATTCCCTAACAACCCCACATCCCTCCCAGATGACACCCAAGGCCTGAGAAGAGCCCTATATCTCCAAAACAATCCCACAAACCTCCAGATCACCCCTCAAGCCCCGACAGCAGTCGCACATCTGCACTCTGCTGGGCACCAGATGTTACTACCTTCACAGGCGTTCTGTCTTGCACCTGCTCCCAGAAACACCAGCCCCATCACTCCGTGCGGTCGGGTCCCCTGCCCTCTTTCCCAACCCTCCCCTTACTATTCCCTGAACTGCCCAGGAAGGAAAAGCCACTTCACAGGGCAGACTGCGTGGCCTGGGTGAGGATCCTATATCCATACATATTTCACAAATAAATCCTGGCACATGCACATCCAGGTCACATCCTTCTCACTCAAGAATGTCCGGCTCTCCCTTAACACCCGTGTTCCCCATAGACAACATGAAGGCTTGTGCTAGAAGAAAACTTTCTTTTTATAAACAGAACTGTTTTCAACCCTTGTTCCTCAGGGTTTTCTTTTTTGAAAAGATAAAGTATCTGAACAACCTCTGTGCATATATATATATATCTCATATATGTGTGTGCGTGCATACATTTATACACTTTAAAACAGTCCCGCAAACTTGTGCCACTCATAGCAGCCCATCCTGCTTCACAGCAGAGAAGACAACTCCAACAAGCAGCAAAAAAGCTGTCCCCCTCAGCTAGAGGTAAGCACTGAACCACATCCATCTGTGGCTCTGGAGGGAATCCCACCAGCTCCAGATGGGAGGCTTTGACTTGAGTGTAAACACATCGCTTTATGGTATTTCTAGACGCTGGCTGTATTAGACAGTGCCATGCTAGGACACATGCCACACTCACCTGCGCCCAGTCCTGGGGAAAAGTATGCCCGAGGACACTGAGCACTCCTTTAACAGCAGTCCGCACTCTGCAGCTGGACTGTGACTTTCTAACTCAATTAGATACCTACGGGCAGAAATGGAGACAAGGCAGAAAGGCGAGGAGATGTGGCCCCAGTAACACAGCCCATCTGTCCAGAGCAGTGCTCTGCATGTTAAGGGGGAGTCACTGAGCAAGTAGCCCCCAGAGGAAATGTCCCTTTGAGGAAAGACGCTAATATAAACTGGTCGAGGCAGAGTAGAGGCAGAGGTCCAGGCTGGCAGGCTGGGTGACAGCCCACTTCTAGTCATAGGCATCATCATCGTCAAAGTAGGAGTCACAATCAAGATTATCTGACTCATCATCAAACAGAAAGTTGTCTTCATCGAGGTCATCATCGTCATCATAGTCTTCCTGCCACTGCGGTTCATACTCCTCATCTTCAACCCCTTTGCCACCTTCGTCTGCGTTGGGGGAGTCGCACAAGATGGTACGTTTTGGCCTATTGAGGAGGAGAGCATCAGAGGAGAGCCCTGGCTGTGAACAGCAACCACAACCCAGCCCCGCACCACCCTCGTCCTCCTTTCTACCATCACCTCAGCATCCCCATCCAAAGCCATGCCCCAGGGACACAGCAGCCATGCAGGTGCACCCAGGAGAAGGTAATTAAATGGTCTTATCCATGCATGCAGCCCAGGGCTGTGTCAGAGAGCCACCTCTGACCGGGCAAACAAGCTACAGTCTGCCACCAGCTCTGGTGTCTCAGCCTCCTTCCAAGGAGACCAGAAACCCTGCTCTGAAGCTGAGCCTCTCTTGACTCCGTTGTCATTCTTTCTTGCAACACTCAGCGCCCTGTTCAGCTCCCGGAAACACAGTAGCTGTCAGAGGGGATTGGTCACGCTGGGGTAGCAGATGCCAGTTGTGGGGTTTTTTTGCTTTAAACAGCATGTCATACAGGAATGGACTTTGTTTCGAAGTCATCACCTTCCAATCATACTTAACGCCTGCCAGCTCAGTACTCTAGGACAGGGAAACAACAAACCATTCATTTCACCTCTCGACACACTATTTTACAGCTGTGTCACCTCTTCTCCATTCCCTTCTTAAAATAAACGTCCGGCCCTTCCATCTCCCCCCATGTACGGTCCTTATTCTTGCTTCTCTCACCTGGACACCTCCTAGATCTCTGATACACCTCTGAAGGGAGAGTGTGACTCTCCACAGAAACCCAAGAGAGTCCAGGGAGAACAATTTCCATACCTGGGTCTGCCAGTGATGGAGCTTCCTTGACCATAGCTGCACACCAAGCAGAGGTTTTGCTGGTCTCCCTATACCACTATGTCACTCACATCCTTACCTCAAACCACAACACAGGATGCAAGTAACCAGCATCTGTTATTAACTCTTCTGTATGTCAGCAAGCACAAAAGAAAACTCTGGTCACCTGCTTTTTGTCTACACTCACCCACCTTTCCTTGTTACCCCACTAAGAAAACTCACCCTATACAGGCAGGGGCTGAAGTAGGCACATTTGAGACTTTCACCTTTCTCTGACCAGGATCTCCCAAAGTCTGGAGCCCAACATGGAAATCCTGCTAGCATGGAAGAACAGCCAGAAGAGAGAGATGATATGCGATGTGGGGTGTATTTTGTGCTGCAAACCCCTTCCCTACACACACACAGCCCTGAGAGTCTATATCCCCTCAGAGCCGATCAAACCCCTTTCTAGGTTTGCCCAAGATCAAACTAGACCAGCGCAAGACAAGCCACTAATGGGCGTGTGGACTTCACCTGTGTGGAGTGCCAGAGAATCGCAAAGAGACGCTCCTTGATCTGGTGCACCAACTCCAAACCAGCATTGAAATGCTCTGCTTTCAGGAGCTGAAGAGAAGAGGCCAGGTCCTGGTACTGCAGCAGGGTTTCCTCTGCAATCAAGGCCAACAAAGTCATGCTGCTTCCCACACTCCTGGGCAGAGACCGAGTGCCTTGGCTCCGATTACGAAGCCAGTCACAGCTACTTCGGTCCCCTGTGCACATACATTCCTCTTTCAGAAGGGAATGTGTTGCTCCTTAGGGCATCGGTCTCCACCGGCAGCAAAACTGCTTCAGTGGACTTCCAAGAAATGACATCAAGAAGGCAAAAATGGGCTGGGAGAAGTGAGAGAGACCAGCTGGGTGCCGGGGTGTATGCCATTGCCCCACTACAGAGCTGCCACCCTTTGAATCGGACATCGAGTGGGAATGCTAGTCTTTACTTTGGAGAGGCTGCAGGACTTACCCAGAAGGATCTGCAGAGCATTAGTGTGCAGCTCGAGGCTCTCGGTCTGCTGTTCCAAAACATCCATGCTCTCAGTGTCCTGGTTATAGTAGCTGTACACACAGGAGTAGGCCAGCACCTGGAGAGGTACAGAACATGCTGTAAGCATCCTCCTTCAGCTTCAGAGTGGGCAAGAAGAGAGTAGCATCACACCCTTCCAGACTTCATTACGTATCCACGGCTGAGAGAAGCCTGGCAGCACTTCTGGTCTGCGGCGACAGCCCAGTGAGCCACTATGCCAAGTGGCAGAAGTGCCAGGCTACCTAGAGCTACCCATAGGACTGGAAATTAATGTGTAATTATTTTGTACTGAAGTCTGAAAATACCCGATTGTTCCCACCTGCAAAACATCACAAGAACACAGACTGTAAATGCTTAACAAGTGTGACTGACCAGCAGGCAGAGCGTCAAAACAACCAGCACAGAATCTACACATCGCTGGGCAGCCGAGGTTGAACTCAAGTGGCAACGAACGGAGAGAACTGAGCCCAAAGGGAAGCAGACATGGTGCTATACAGCACCAAGAGCCCACAGCAAAGGCATATCAACAAGTGACAAACTCCTATTACAAATGAATGACCCCTAAAGCCACGCAGGCACGCAGCAGGAAACAAGACCACTGTTGCCATTTAAAGAAACGGGCCAGACGAGCCAGCAGCAGCAGCAACAGTGATATGGATCCTGGCAAACACAGGGGCTACCCTACTGAAAAGACAAAACAGGGTCAGACACCCTTGCTCCACACGCCTCTCAAAATCAAGTTTGCCTGCACAAACAAGGTATATATTACAGAGGCAATACTGCAAAGGCAATTTCAACCTCCTTCCTATGTTTCAGGGGATAGAAGCCATTGCAGGCCTATGCTGTCACAGGCTTACTGCACACATCCAGTAGCTGCACTGCAAATCCTTCATAATGCGGCTATCAGGGCATGCAGCAGGTAACTCAGTGCTCCCCAAACACCTACAGCTCATGAAATGAAGTTAAGAAAGGAAAATCCTAACATGAGCATCAGGAGGGACTTCCTAACTGTAACATACCATCAGGAGAGCTTTCAAAAGGTAAGTACCACCACCGGGGCCTTTCAAATTGGAACGGACCAAACCCAGTATATGAAAACCCTAAATATAGATCCTTGTGCCAATTCCATGGCGTCAACTTGATCTAAGCTCCAAATCCTAGGACCTGACTGTGAGGAATGCTACAGACAGAGCCCAACTCAGAGCGAGACCAGGGAAAGGCAGACATGAGCTCTTCCCCTATCTTTATGCTACTCCTCCCCTCGAGCTTTTTCTGCCTCCCCTTGTTTGGACCAGAGCAAGGTTAGCGTCTCTTCACTTTAAGAAAGCATAAAACACACCAACAGAATTAGGCCTAAACCTCAGCAAGCCTGTTATCCAGCCTTACCTTCCGTGCCTGTTCTAGCACTTTGCAGGCATCAAGAACAAAGGTCAAAGTCCTAATTTTTGGCATCTCACTGATGGAAGAAACCCTGTTCCTCAGACTCATGGCAAATTCCTGCAATAACCAAAGGAGGAAAAAAAAAATAAGTCCATGTCAAGCTCCACAAGATCAAAAAAATAGCACCTTCCACACAGATAATTGCGAAGCATCCTGAAGAGCCATCCCAGAAGACACAGGCAGCAGGAGAGCATTTACTGCATCCAACTATGACATCTCTGCTGTGCCATCGCAGCAACCTTTTACAGTCTCTCAGCTCTAGACAGAGTTCAGCCTTCAGTCCTTCAGTTGCTTCCAAGTACTGCATCAGTCTGAGGACGCGAACACCACGAGCTAGGTGTCCAGTTTTCACAACAGACTTGGTAGAAGAAAGCAGGCCGAGTACCCCTTGCATCAGAGCAAAGGCGAAATGATCAGGCAGCCCCGCCTGGATCCAAAGCCTGCTTCTCGGCTTCAGGTGAAATACACTGAGACACAGGGCTAAGGCAAAAGAGTCAGCAGCTGCAAAGGAAGGAGGAGGCCTTACCCTTGCATGGTGATGAAAGGTGCATCTCTCATTGTAATCCTGAAAACGCTTCTCCTGCCAAGCTGCTTTACTCACCTGAAAGGAAAAGCAGAAGTAACCTGTAGCGATTTCCCTCAAGTACCAGGGTTGCCTGGAAATGGCTACCACACATAGAGACTTTGACAATACTATCAATATTACTGGCAAGGGCACCAAGTCCAGAGTAAAGGGCACAACTGGAGATCCTCACCCTCCCTCTGAGAGGCCAGGTGCATCCGAACACAAGCGTGAACCGCTGAGATATAGCAAACCACTCACCATAGCAGAGCAGTTGTAATAATCCTTATGAGTCGGCCTCCAGGGCTTGAGGCAACGCCAACAGAAGCCATGATTACACTTTGCGCACGTCATACTGCACGGTAGGAGAAGAACAGTGGGAATCAGCCAGTCCGAACAGCCACAAGCAGACGGATCCTCCCACCGCTCCCCTACATCACAGGGCTGGAGCATGAGATCCAGTCACTTCCATTCACTCAGTACTATGCGTTTCCCGGCGTGTTTTTTTTAAAGCCGTTGCTGGACGCGGGTGATGCTTAAAACCAGTCGTTGTGTCTCCAAGAAATGAGCTGGGTAAACTGGCAGCATGATCTCACAGTACCAACTTACCAAGTACTTGAAGGGTGAACTAAGCACTCCACAGTGTGAAGCAAGACCCACACGAGCACCTCACCTCCTCCCTCAGTAATACAGCACCCCGCAGCGCAGAAAGGCATTGCACAGCCCTAGGGCCACACACGTGCGGGGACAAATCACAGCTGTGATCATCTAAGGGCTGTGCCAGTGCAAGAAAGAACCAAATGGTGACTCCTAAGCTCTGGCTTCAAAGCTGGAGATAACTCCCCTATCACGTAAAAAGCTGCCAGCAACCCAAGCCAATTCAAAAGAGGCAGTTAAAAGAAAATTGCTTAAAGTTACAGGAATAGCTGAGCACGAAAAAAAACGGTGCTTAGCTATCCACTCCCCTAACCTGTACCTCTGTATGTCTACAGCAGATTCTGAGAGCAGACAATAAAAAGGTATTGCAAAATGAGCTTGGGTTCTACTACAGAGCTATCAATGGATTTAACTCTGCATGCTGGGGAACATTTTGCTTTTCCTAGGAATTAAAAGCAATCACTCCTTCTTCTAAAACTATAAAACAGACCTGCTGTAACTCTTACCCCACAGCCAAAAAAAGCACAGTGGACCTAACTGTATGTCTTTGCCCACTCTTGCCTTCAGTAGCAAACAAAAATGGATACTCACTGCAGGCACCCCTCATTTTTCTCTATCTGAGCCCGGCAGCTTGGGCAATGCTTCGAAATGAGCTTAGCCAGGTGTTTGCTTTGGGCTTCACTTGTCATTCCCTCGTAGTACCCATCATCATCCACCCACTGAGACATGTGGCTGCAGCTGGCAGGATAATGGGCCTGAAAGAGAGAGCCAGTCAACCACACAAAAGCAGAATGGCGTGTGCCAAACCCAAGACAGCACTGCCTGTGATGATTCAGCTCAGCCTCACCTCTGGGAAGTTGCAGTTGAAGCAGGATATCCAGGAGCACTTGGAACAGGCTGCCCCATAGCCCAGTCCGTCCTTAAGGAGGATCTGATCGCAGCCCTGAGGGTTGGTGCACCACGTCAGGTTGGAGCAACACTCAACGTAGCCTCTGAGGAGGGCTTTTTCATACTGTAATAAGAAGCCAAGAAGGAGATTTAAGGCAGAGAAGCTGCCAGGTTAGGCCTCACAACTTGGGTCTGGTGCCTCTGGGCTCTATATCTGACTGAAAAGCTGCTCACAACAAAACAGTACCAAGTTAGTCTACGCCTTCATTCCCTTTGTGGAAATTGCCAACCCCTCGTGTCATATCTGGAGGCTGTTTCATGTAATCACAGAGCAGCTGAGGTTGGAAGGCGCTTCTGGAGATAAAAAACTAGTCCAACCCCTCCAGCTCAAAGCACGGTTGCTCAGGACCACATCCAGTTGGGTTTTGAGCATACCCAAGGATAGAGACTACAAGCCTCTCTGCCGAACCTGTTCCAACATCCCATTACACCTACTATTACAAAAAAAAAAAAGTTTTCTTATGTTTAAATGGAATTCCTTGTGTTTAAACTAGTGCCCACTGCCTCTTATCCTTTCACTGGATATCACCAAGAAGAATCTGGCTCCTTTATCCCATTTGAGTATTTACACATGTTGATAAGATCCACCCCTGAGCCTTCTCTTCTCCAGGCTAAACAAACCCAGCTCTCTCAGCAAGAGGTGTTCCAAAACCTAAATCATCTTTGTGGCCTTTTGCTGGATTCTTCCCAGTATGTCCATGTCTTTCTTGTACTGCTGAGCCCAGAAATGGACATAGTACTCCAGGTGTGGTCTCACCAGCACCGGGTAGAGGGGAAGAATCACTTTCCTCAACCTGCTGTCACTGCTCTTCCTAATTCAACCTATAAAACAGCCATAGCAACAGGATATTAAATCCTGCTCTCAAGACAGCTGTGACTACAGAATTTGCAAAGCCAGTAAGAACTAACTGCCCAGATACACGCACTAATTCTCCAAGCGCTTCTTGCAGAAAACAAGATACAAAAGATACATCAAAGCAAATGCTTTTCTGTAGCCTTGCCCATTTTGGTTGCCAGTATGTGAGCTTAAAGAAAAATTATAAGATAGAGCAGCCTTTATGACTACTGTTCATTTCTCCTTATGACTGTTCACACAGGATTGTAATGACAGTAATGAACTGGAAGAGGAGAAAGAATATTTTTGGAGAAGCAATTGCTGGTGGAGACCTGTCAAACACAACAGAGCAGTAGAAAAACAGATGAGACGCCTGTTCTGTCCAGCAATTAACAAAAAAAGAGTCTGTCCTGTGACAGCCACAGCTCTGCCGTTAGGTGGGGAAGGCATTCAGCTCTAAATAATAACTAAAAACTGAAAGAATAGGGAGAAAAAGTAGCTCCTGCCTCAAAACAAGCAGCTCCTGCTGCCCCCTGCTGACTGAGGACTAAGGTGAGCGGAGCTCAGGAAGCCTGGTTTAGAGATGTCTGCAGACCCACACAGACTTAGATTAAGTCTGATGTGGTAACTTCTGTCACCTTCACAAAAACCTGAGGTGCTCAAAGCCAGAGACTGATGGAAGAGAAAGGATGCTGGGGTCATTGATGCAGCGAAAAAAATGAAATTGCTCAAATGTTTTCTCTTCATTTGTCCTAGATTTTACATTTGCTTCCAGCACGCCAGCAGAGGACACTTGTCATGAGCTGCTACCACAGCTCTCACCTGGTCCTCAACTGAAGATGCACTCGAAACGTTGTTTGCTGCAAACATGTTTAGAGAAAATACCACTGTACTCTTCTGCTGATGTTATGCTTTCCTGAATAGTTGCTATTGACCACGATCAGAGACAACAGACACACCACTGGGCAGAAATCTGGTCTCCCTCAATTATCACACTGACAGTCTTAGAAATGGGAAGGGGAAAAGCATCGGGAAGATTATCTGCTAGCGCTGACCAAAATGAAACTGAGCTTGGACATGCAGTAACCACCTCTCCTACTTCACCTTGGCTATAATCTCCTGGGAGGAAACGATGGAACAAATGAAGGCTGCAGTTGGCTGTGCACGGCACTCCGATATGGGACAAGTGCAGTTAACGACCATGTTCTGTTCAATGCGAGTCGTGAGGTACTCACTCCAACAGGGCTGCGAAGGCAGAGAGGAGACATCAGAGCTAAACAGGAGCTGCACCACCTGGGCCATACATCACCCTGGAAGCCCACCCCACCCAGCAGCGGGTGCGTGAAACCACCACAAACTGTGGATAAGTACACAAAAACACGAAAGCGGGAACAGACTAATCAGGAGCTGAAGGATCACAACAAACAAGGGAGCTGAGAAAACAGAACGTATGAGCTCTGAAAATCACCTGATAACATCTTCACACAAAGAACAGCTGCTCCGACTAGGCAGCAGCAATTCCCTACCAAGTTACAGGAGCCAAAGACCCCAAGGACCTTCACCTTGCAGCAGTAGTGCAGGCAACAGAGGGTTGGTGGCTTCTCAGTGGGACACAGCTGGTTCATACAGACTGGGCAGTGGGTTCCTGGGCTTGGGGGGGGCTGGGCATCCTGCACTTGCAGGCCGGAGGAGATGAGCAAGGTCTCACGGTTCTCCACGTAGCACTGGATCAGGAAATCCACATTCCACCTGCAGTGCATGAGGAGGTGCCGAGCAACATCATCCGGGATGCTCAGAGTATCCTGGACCTGCTGTACTGTCTGGTTCATGAGCAGCTTTGCCTCCTCTGGACTAAGCGTGTGCCCCATTGGCACCTGCAGCATTGCCATGAGAAACTCCTCCGACCTGCCTATGCCAGGATTCAACCTGACGTGGAAAAATGTGTCATGACCACACGGGGTGGAGATGCACACCCCTCCACACCTGGTGACATGCATCCCTACCAATGCAGGCAGTCTGTGCTGTCCTCATCTGGAGATGCCTCTGGTGGCCTGCTCTGGAAAACCATCTGTGCCTGGCCCCCAAGAGGTGTTGTGGGTTCAGCAGAGATGTATTCCAAGACATGAGGCCTCTCCTCCTGGCGCCGGAGATAGCCCTGGTTCAG